>SMSQ01024392.1:88351-98612 GCA_019453375.1 Ctenoplectra terminalis | reverse complement strand
TTTTTTTTTTTTCTCGTGAGATTAACCCCTCGTTACCATTTGACCCAGCAAAATCCGAACAAAATCCGAACAAAATTCGAGCAAAATCCGAGACAGAAGTGTAAAAGTTCGTCGAACGCTATTCCCAAGATTGTTTAAGTTTCTCTTATTTTTATTTAAATTTGAAGCAACGAGTCTCACATTTGTGATATTCATATTTGATACGAAATTGTGACCGCGAGCCTCGTTCTTAACCGTTCGAGTGCTGAAAAATTTTATTGTGTGGTAAAAGTGCGGAATAAAATGCCTAGTTTTTTTTTGTAGAAAATAATAAAAACGATAGTAATTTACTCTAATTATTATATGAAAAGTAGTTCTTACCATCAAAAATATTTTTTATTCCCGCTTATTGCAAGAGTGTTTTGCAGCACAAATTCCACGAAGTCCTCTTTTACGTGTAGCTCAAAATTTCTGGCGCGACAAAAGAGAAGCGATAGCGTTTCTCCGCATTTCTGGCACAACGCAAGAACTTAAACGGTTAATACTCGTGTTCGGCTCGAAATTACGTTCAGACTCGTCAAAGTATGGCAAAGGATTAATTTAAATTAGAAGATTACATTAGTAGCGATTAAATGCACCTGTGTGATGCGCATAATAAACAAATACACATGTAACGTTTGACTCGATGACTCGGAAAATGTTTATTCAAATTCGAAGAATTAATTTTATCAGCGACTGAAAAAGGGGAGGTCGAAATCGGGTCATCTTCGGTGGAGAATATATTCGCAACCCGTTTGTACGAATAGCTATCGATCCGATTAATGCGACCTGATTAGAGGCTGCGAATCAGCGTGCGGATCGATCGATCGCGATTCACGAACACGATTCCACGGGACCCTATTTTGTCTGTTGGTCCGTAACGTCGAAGCGCGTGCAATCTACGTCCAGCAAACGTCACTGGGAGCGAAATAATAAATTTCAGTTTGTATTTAACGTCTCGCTTCGATATCTGTTCGTTTTATTTCTTCGATCTACTTCCGAGAGTCCTTCGATTCATTTTTCGGCGGCAAAATATTGTTTCGATTAAAAGAAAAGAAAAAAGAAAATGGAAGAACGAAGAGGAACGCGTTTACGAAACGCCGTATGTGTTAATAAAGCGTCACGAAACTGGTATCGCGCCATCGATTTCATTAAGCAATCGTGGAAAATCGCGACGCGTTTATCAGATCGTTCACGATCGAAGATTACGTTCGTGGAGGTCCAATTACGAAAGTTCCCTCGCTTCAATCCGCATTGTTGGGTTTCTTGTTAGCTGCTAGCATGAAATACGCTTTCCTTTCGGGTCTCGTTGCTTTATTCGAATTTTTTTTTTTTTTTGCGTATAATTTCTACGAAAATTGGAGCAGCTTGAGGAGTCTGAGTTAATCGGAATGTTGCGATTAATTTTGTGAATCAAAATTGAACTTCTTTAAATAGAATCAATTTAGAGTATCATAGAACAGAGATACTGTGATTATTAATTAATTGCTAAAAAAAGAAACAGAAAAATTGACAAAAACCGTTTCTAAAATCAAAATTATAATAGAACGTTTGCGCGCAAAATGAATTATCTTTTTCAAATAAAGAAAAATAGAAAGGAAGGTACCGTGACAACTAATTCTCAAAAGAAACAAAAAATCGATACGAATCCTTTCTTCTCCTAAATGAAGATCGAATCATCATAAAGTAAAATTACTGGGACACAATTAAATAATAAAAAAAAGGACCACCATATTAACCGAACCTTTTTTATTATTATTAAGAACTATTTTACATTATTAAGAATTATTTTTATTATTTAGAGCCACAATATTAACTGAACCTTAGAAAGAAAAAGAATCAATGCGAACAATCTCCTCTCTCGAAATGAAAATTAAAACATCGTAAAGTAAAATTAATTACTATAACACGACACAGAACGAGGTATCGTGGCATCCATTAATTCTCGAAGAAAATCATTAAAATCGGCACGAAATTCCCGGTTCTAGATCAAAATTAGGGTACCGGTAATCGATAACGGTGTTATTAAGCGCTATAAATCGGCAACGCGTTGAAGAAAGCCGCGGAATACCAAGCATACATGAACATACCGTTCACCATTCGCCTAAACGAGGGATAGCTATTGAAAAAAGATCGGTGTAAATCGAACCCTCGATGCGGCACGTACGTTTAATCATATCTTCGGTTACGTTCTCTGTGCTGTAATTACGAAATACATTTCTGGCGTGTGCGGTACGTGACTTGTTTCAGTAAAAGTAGAAACGTGAACACGGTTGATCTTAATAAGTCATCGTTGCCGATACGCATCGACCGATCTCTGTTCCCTAGCCTACCGTGGAAACCATGAGCGAGCATTTAACGTTAAACCTATTTGTACCGGAGAAATCATGCCAGACGTTTGAGAAAAAAAAAAATACACGATGCGAGAGAAACGAGTCTTTAGAAATATATTTTATAGAAAATCACAAAAAATATCAGGTGTCTTCCGAAAATCGTGAGTTTTCGTGAAAACTGAAATATCGTTGCTTCGTTCTGGAGATCTTTTATTTAATCATAGAAAATATAGTGCAACGTGATTCTGTAGCGAATGTGCTTGACGTTTAATTTAGCGAAATCTCTGACTCTTGAAGAGAAAGAAAGTTGACACTGATGTTTTGGAACAGAGATACTGTTGTGCGCAAACATCGTTGAGAAAACTGTGGGGATAAAACGTACCAACAATTTTTAAGGCTAATCTCGCTTGTAATTTAAAGTTTTTGTATAAAAGTTGTTGAATCTGAATTATAATCCCGTTTCAAATCAATCTTTTAATTAAAACGTCTAATTAATAAGTGTCGGTTAAACTTTGATAAATTGGAACTATTTTTCGAAATAACTTTAATAATTCAAAAATCGAACCAACGATGAATTAAAAAACATTGTCTAAAACAAAACTTGGAGATATCATTAAAGAAATAAAATTTTCAGTCGAAATATTATTGGAAACATAAAATTTCCAATCGAAATATTAAAAGCATAAAATTTCCAAACGAAATATCATTAAAAGCATAAAATTTCCAATCGAAATATCATAAAAAACATAAAATTTCCAATCGGAATATCATCAAGAACATAAAATTTCCAATCGGAATATCATGAAAAACATAAAATTTCCACTCGAAATATCATCAAAAACATAAAATTTCCAATTCAAATATCACTAAGAACAAAACTTTGAATTATAACATCGCTAAAAATAAAAACAAAAAGCCTCCAATACACAAAAAAAAACATATCTCGAGTTTAATGTATTTTCTCTAATTCGTTCCATCGTTTCTCAAAGATCTTTCTACCGATGTCCGTGCGAGTGTTGATAAACGCGTACTAAAATCCGGGTTACAGAGGCAGTCGATTAACCAGGTTGAATAAATATTGCAGTGGACTCGACGCGTTTCCGCCTACGTGTAACATCTTCATTAGGGGATAAGGGCGAAAAGGAGAATCTGCATGAAAATGCAAACAATATTTGCATAGCGTATCGAGTCACAGAAAACATTGACCCGGACCGCGTAACTCGAGGCCCGTATGAAAGAGAAAAGGATCCGACAGGACTCTTCAAGTTAAGTGGACGGCCTGCATTTTAAGATATCGCTGCGTGCGCATATGTTGCAGGTGCGGATGTACCGTCCTCGCGACGGTTCTCAATCGATAGCCTCTATTTTATTTTTAATATCTTTTTAATATTCATTTTTACTTTATACAATATTAACACTGGAACTACCAAAGTGGTCAAAATTTATAATTTTTTACAGAATCTTTGTAAATTAACCCTCTGTAGCCCGAATTTTGTCTCCTTATTGGAGAAAAAATTAGGATTAATTACAGTTTTTCACTTTGATTTGAAAATTTTTGAACTAATAATTACTGTAAATGGATCGTAATGTACAGTAGTACAGTAATTAAATTTAACAATGCAGTGATAACTAAAGAAAATTAATTTTTCAAAATATAGATACATCAGTTTGTAACTTTTAAGTCACACGGTCCCATAGAGGGTTAACTACGGTTCCTTTCGACAGATTTTATCGTGATTTTCTATTAAAAATGTAGATGAACTTTTGTCTGTATTGCATTACATATTATTTTATATACTTTCCACTTTGATTTCTTCGGTAGAAATAAGTATACTTTAATCGCCGGTAGTTCTAGTGTTAACTGATGTACGAAACATTAAATTTTGAAATTTAAAAAATTGCGCGAACTAGAAAGGATCTGTACGAGATCGTGCACCGCTATCAATAAAACAAATTATAATCAATAATGATCTCCATGGCTCAAAGAAGATGAAACTAAATAAAATAAATAATTATATAAATATAAATATTAAAATATAAAATATTAATAAATTATTCAATACCTAAAAGAGAAAATACTAATTTTTGTAATCTGAATAATTAAATTAAAATTAATACAATATTTAAAAAAAAAAAAAATATTTACGGAGCATATTTATAAAGACTAATTATGGAACGTTTGGAATTTTGATAAATTATCCGATTTGAATAATGGAACTAAAAATATTATATTTCTAAAAAAAAAAAAAGAAAAGAAAAAACAGCCTACAGTTATGGTTCCAAGGAATATTTACAGTACATAACGATCGCTAATCAATTTATATCAACAATCTAATTTAAATACTCGAATTGAAAGTAATATTATATTTTTTTTAAGAACAGTTTACGGTTATGGTTGCAATGCATATTGACGATGACCAATGATAAGGTCATCGCGTTGCCCGTATGCAGACACGTGTTGCGAGAAGATACGCAGTCAGCGGTTCTCAACACTAACCTTGTAACTTAATTTTTTCCAAAAAGTTTATTTAAAAACCATTTCAACACCTCTTCAATTCATTCATAATTATTGATAAAATATTCGATAAAAATTTAATTAAAATTGCTACAATAATTTATGAGAAAACGAACCACGAAGATCCATAATTTCTCACAAAGACAAACTAATTAAAACGTACCAATTCGTACCAAAGAAATCGCAATAATAAATATTCAAAAAAATACGTGTCGAAAGAGAGACAAATATTTAACAACATATTTTACAGAAGACCACGGAAAATGCTAACAAATGGATCGTTAAAAATTTATAGAATTTTTACCACAAATTACGAACCGGTTATTTGACCACTTTGATAAATTTAGTGTTAAACGGAACCATATTGTAGAGAATATTGAAACGAATTTAATCAGTACAATATGTGACGCTACTATTCACACTATTCACACTATATTAAATTTACAGCAGTGGAAAGTAGTAGCACTTTAAAACACCCTGTATATATATATATATTTATGAATTGTACAGGTTTGAAACGAAAATCAGGAGTGCCAAGAATCTCGCGCTCTTCATAACTTTTGCCAAAAGTGCCACAGACGTGTCGTCACTTCTCTCACCATGGTACGAGTTCTCTGTCAGCGCTGCTTGATAGATTATTCGCGTATTCAATATTTTCTATTTTTGGCGAAAGCGATATTTCTATTGGAAAAAAATTTCTTAAATATTTAGACCGTACTTTAAATTCTATACAACAAGGTATTCCTATCTCTTTTAATAATAAAAATCCCTTATTAATCTCTTACAATAATTAAATCTCTGGTATTAAAACAATAATAAATATATAAATATATAATAAATATATATAAATATAATAAATATAATAAATATATATATATATATTTATTATTGTTTTAATACCAGAGATTTAATTATTGTAAGAGATTAATAAGAGATTTATTTAGACAATATATTATTTTTAATTTAATATATATATATTCTATTTATTTATCTCGTATAACCCAGTTCCATTTTTTTTTTTTTTTCTTTTTTTACCATTAATTGTCCTAATTGTCCAATCGCCCAATTATAATAGAAATAATTTTATTCGCAATGTAGAGTAGATAAAAAAAAAGAGTGTAACACTTTTGGTACCAATAAATAACAGCGTGTATTTAAAAAAATCGTACGACAAGGAATTTATAGAAACCTATTCTCGTCGAATGCGAAAAATTGTTATCCACGGTGAATACGGTCGCTGAAATTTAAAAAGACGTGATATCATCGAGTGAAATAACATCAACTATAATACAGAGTTTTCTCTGCTCGAGCATGGAGAACCAATTCTGTGCCAACTCGGTTGGCTCGTCTGCACAATTTAATTTCTCCAGATTTATTCCTCCGGGGATGCTTGAAAACATTTGTAAAGATATACGAACGACACCGAAGCATGTGTGGCAACGAATCGTTACAGCGTGCGCTGAAACGAAACCGGAAGCACTAAGACGTCTTTTTGGAATTTGGTAACAATAACATTTCCGATTGCATAAACGAGCACGGTTAAATGTTCTTTTTAACGTTCATATTGTCGTGTTTGAATTTTATTTTTTTTTTTCTACGCTAAAAATGTTTCTCTATACCTTTCGCTACGAGAAACGAACTCCCTTAGAATTTATCGCTGAGACTAGCGATGATTAAATTATATCTATTGGTACCAAAGAAATGTTTTATATTTTATAATATAAATCACAGTGTTAGATATTTAAAAAAATATTTAAAGAGATATCTAATTTAAGAGAAACTCGTGAAAAATATTAAAAATTTTATGAATCGGTCATTTAACCGCTTTGGTAGTTCAGTATTAATTAATAATTTGCTAAAAAGATGGACGTACGTTCCCTACAGGAGAGAATAATTTTTATTTTAATTTATAAATATTATAAATTAGTACAATTGATTATAGGTGCCTAAATTTTGATACGTATCAACAAACATTGTATCAATTTATAAATTAAGAATTCTTTTAACCCCTTGGCTTACCATTTCTTCAATCGTCATGCATATTGGCAATAGTTATTCCTGTCTTTGACACTCGGTCAAACGCAAAGTATTGAAATATTACATGTATCTTGTATTTCCTAATTTTCAATCTTGTAAATTTAAATGTAATTTAAATCTAATTTAAATGTAAATGTAATGTAATTTAAATTTATTTTTTATTAAATTAAATTAAGTTAAAGTTAAAATTGAACTTTATCATAAATATCGTGTCCTTTTATTGTATTTTAACCGGAATCGGCGCCACGAGTGTGACTCGTTAATGCAAATGGCGCTGAAGAGTTAAGGGATTTAAGTTTAGATTTGGACCAAAATTTTTACGCTATGGAAAATACTTGAGATTGAAAGAAAAAAAAAATGCTAACAATAGTTGACAGTAAACGAGATATTTTGTGAATTTAATCGGGTATTTAACCTCGTTTAATTGATTCATATTGAATTACCTCGTTATAATACCTGAAACTGTGAAATCAACTCGAAACCATATTAATAAAAAGCAAATTTCAATTCCTTGTTTGTTATTCATTTAATATTTCTGGGCTGCCCGCGAAGTTCAACACGAAACTGAGGATGAACTACGAGAAGTTCTAAGCAAATGATTGCCAGAACCAATTAGTTCTTAGGTATAACACTTTAAAACAACAGCCTGGGTCGTTTTGCCCTCTGCCCCCTATTAATTAAGATTTACACTGGCGAACTGTGTAACCCGACAAAGTTAGCATCTTATTTTAACTATAAATAATTTGTCTTAAACCAAATACCACCTATCGGAAGATTGCTTTAGGAAAATCAGAAGAAACTTTTACCGATACGTACGAGTACCAGAGTTTCCAGATTTTTGCCAACAAATTAATACATTTCTAATATAAGTTCGATCTCTGTTACATTTTCGTAATTTGCGCTCATTTTTTTATCATTTTCTCATAGTTCGCATAAATGATTATAATTAGATTGTGGATTTTTATGAATATAATTAAAAAAAAAAAAAAATAGATAGTATATAGACAATTATTTTATTCGCTAAAAATTGTAAACTCTCGTATGACACGAGTTCCTATAACATGCTGGCTTTTTTTTCACAAAAAAATTTATTTTCACGAAAGCATTTTACTATCTTAATAAATAAAACATAGAAAACAAAAAAAATCGCTAATGTCCAAGAAGTCGAAGCGACTAATATTATATTATATAAATAATATTATTTTATAACGTTTAATTTTTAATATTAAATTATATAAAAAAAAAATTGTACGAATATAAATAAAAATATAGATAGTATATAGACAATTGTTTTATCCGCTAAATATTGTATAATAAATTCTCGTATAACACGAGTTCCTATAACGCGCTATTTTTTTCACAAAAAAATTCATTTTCTCGAAAGCATTTTACTATCTTAATAGATAAAACATGGAAAACAAAATTGAATATGACGATAGTTGTTCCAAAGTTGTTATTTATATTATTCGTGTTATAAGAGAATTATTCTCGTTCAACGCGATTCCTACAACGCGGAACATCGCGGACGGATAACGAAATTTCTCGTATTTTGTATTTCGTGTCTTGAAAAGATAAAAACAATAAACAACGACATGAAAGATCACTATTAAAAATGATCTTCTAGACTATCTTTAAAATACGAATTATTACAACAAGTATATAACCAACAATTTATTCGATCGTAACTTTATTCCATGATAAGATTTACAAAAATTAGATTTATTTTTAACACTTTTGTGTTCCATAATGTTCCATAAATACATAAAAATCCACAGTCCAATTATAACCTTGCCAAATATTTAAAAGGTTAGCACATACCCTTACGCCCGTAAATGCATAAATTTCCTGTTTCCAAGCCGAAGCAGCAAAAATGGTCAAAATGGCCTCTTTCTGTCATCCGCCTTTACACGTTTCTTCTTACACACACACACACACACACACACACACACTTTTTACCAAAAGAACGATCGAAGCAATCTTATCGAACACGAGGACAAGTTTACCCGAGTTTATTAAACGGCACGATCGCGTTTCTTTCTTTATTTTTTTTTTTTTTCTTCCCTCGCTTACAGTTAACCGAAGCATTCGGTTTGATCTGGATCCGACGTCTGGCCAAGCACGGCCAATGTTTAATTAAATCTATGAATAATACATTTACCACACGTGCGCTAATTACCGCCATATTCCGCGATGCTAAATATTGAACAACGAATGCGCACGCGCACGATTATTTTCAAAGATAATTAAAGTGGATCCGCGTAACACGCGCGTTTAATTGCATTAAAGCATCGGGACAAAGGGCGGCTAGGAAACGGCGACTCGTCACGCGAAAAATATCTAATTCTGACCAGCGAATTCGTGTAACGTAAGAACTCACGATTGGTAGACCAGGTGAGAAGTAATTTCTGCCATGCTGGTTTAACGCGCGCGCACGCGCGCCTAGGGATATCAGGAATTATTTACAAGGCGCGGCGTGACGTGTGTTTTAAAATTCTGGTTACCAACCAACTAGAATTTAGATTTGCTACAGGGAATTTAATTGTCAAGAGAGGAATTTTTTTTTTTTCTTTTTTTCTTTTTCTTTTTAGAAATACACGGTATACCGGTTCTTTTTCTTTCTTTTTTTCCTTCGTCCGAGAAGAAATTGCTGGCAAAAATATCTTTTTTACGAACGCACGGTGTTCCAGAATCTTGCGAATAAATCTCGTTAACGCATACTGCGAAGTTTGTTAATACGATTTATGTATTTTGAAGGTTTGTTATATAATTGTAACGGAAATATGAAATATGAAATATGAAACAATTTGATTGGTTTCACAATTAGTATAGGCGATGTGAGGTAAGAGTAAGTCAATAGTCGGTGTAATTGATCTTGCTATTAACACTCCGGTTCAAAAAGTTAGTACTACCTGCCGATACAAGAATATTACCTATGCTTTCGTATTTTACGATGTTGGAAATATTTTCCAACGAAAGTTCAAACAACTTGTGATTATATAACATCTTCTTTTTTTACGGCATAGTTTAACATTTGAATAAAGGTTAGTTTAACCATGCTACAAATGTATTAATAATTTCTCGTTTCGATGTTATCGATTGAGCAATTCTTCGTTATAGAGTCCGTTTGAAAAACTGGTGGAAGCTGAATAAAAACGTTTTTACATTTCTTTATTTAAAATCGACTGATTTTAAACTTCGTTATTACGGTTCTTCTAACGTATTAAAAACAGCCTGTATATTTCGTAATATCTCACAGGGTTGTATACCGATCGAGCTCGCGTGATCGTTTCACAGCGCACGGTGCTACGTGGACAGTAAACACGCCACTTCCTCTTCCCATTCTGGTGTAAATAAGAAC
>SMSQ01024392.1:54297-86981 GCA_019453375.1 Ctenoplectra terminalis | reverse complement strand
TCTCTCTCTCTTCCCTTTTATCAACCAATAAAACCATGTTCCTGTTTCGCGTCCCAATATCTGGTCGTTACCTTGCACGTGATACCGCGAGAGAAAAAAGGTATTAAAAAGAAGAGAAGAAACAAAAATCGAGGTCTAATTAAGCAATCCGATAAAAATAAAAATACGATTGTAGCGTATGTGTATTCCAATGGATCGTAATTTTGACGAACAACAAAATCGACAAAAATTGTTACACATGTTTGCACCGCGTTAGAACGGCACAACATTATCGGTAAACACGGATAATATCGAAATGTTATCGACAATTCGGTGCATCGATAATATCGTCAAGGTATCGGTAAGTTAAATTGTACCCGAGTTTTCTTAATTCGTTAATAAGGTACGGAAAATCGTATTTAGAGTTGGAACGGAGTCAGTTTAAAGAATTCTATTTTCACGCTTCTTTACTTGGATAATTAATCGAAAATGGGATCCAATTACACGGCGGAGCGCAGAGGGTGGTACAAACTTTCCTAAATTATTACCAGGGGCTCTTAAATATTTATCTGTGCCGGCTATTTCTGTTCCCTGGTGAACGAATATTTTCCGAAGCAGGATAAATCGTAACTGTAACGCGATAAATTGTCCATGATAAATTGTAACAAAGATAAGTTTTGATTCAACGAAATAAACCCGTTGCACTCTACTGGATATCGATGCAGCGTTCCATAACATATAGCAACGGCTCTAAGCTCGACGCGGAGTGCCAATAAAATCTCCGTAAATGGCGCGCGCGTCGATACGCCGTTGAACAATGTAAATTTGATCGAAGAGTGCGGACACGCACACTTGGCAGGTGCGAGAACAAGTCTCGTCCACGACTCGTAACTTTGATATTATTCGGAGTCTCGTGGCGCGCAACGCTTTCCTTTTCCCCCTCTCTTTTTCCCTTCTCTCTCGATTTTACCGATACGCTGCTATGTTTCTCTGTTGCTTACACGTGTGCGCGCGCGCACACGTACACCTGTGCGCAGGAAAGTCCGCCGGGCTAGAGAGCGTTTTGCCATAGGCAAAGGAGAGGGGAAAGTTGAACGACGGCACGAGAAGTGGATTGAAACGAAAAGAATTAAGAGAAGACAAAAAAAGAAAAAAAATGATGTAGGTGTAGAAAAGAAAAAGGATCAGGGGCGAAGTGTAAAGATCAAAGAGAAGACAAGAGAAAATCGAGACAGCGCGAACGAACAAAATCAAAAAAATGGTATCAAACAGAAACGAAGAGGGGGAAAGAGAAACTTTGTCTCGGGAAACGAAGAATAAATTAAGGAACGAGTAGGAGGAAAGAAAAAGAGAATGGGGAAATAGGGATTAAAAAAAGAAACGGGGAGGAAGAAAGTGGAAAGAAAGATCAAAGGAAAGACAGGAGAAGATCGAAAAAGAGGAGAATAAAATCGAAACGATATCGAGCGGAAATATGGAACGGGAAGCAAGGAATAAATTATCTCTCCTGTTGTCCTGGTAAAAAACTTACGCTAATTGTATGCTTTTTTGACGGACATAAAAAATTAATTAACGTGAAAAAATTAGTCACATAGACCCAATACGAAGGCAGACAAAATAGAAAAATTAAGGAAGTAGCGGAAAAGAAAAAAAAATAGCACAGATGAAAGGAAGCAAACGCGAAGGAAGAAAGCGGAAAGAAATATGCAAAGAAAGATCGAAAGAAATATCGAAGGAAAGACGAGAGAGAACCGAGAGGGAGAGACGGATCACGAAGTGAAAGGAGAGGAGCGAACAAAAGCAAAAAGGTGATATCGAATGTAAATATAGAACGAGAAACGAAGAATTAATTATCTCTCCTATTGTCCTCGTAAAAAACGCGCTAATTATATACTTTTTTGACAAACATAATAAAANTAAAAAAAAAAAAAAAAAAAAAAAAATTAGAGTCACATAGACCCAATACGAAAACATAACACGCAATAAGAAACTTAAGAAAGTTGTAGCAGAAAAGAAAAAGAAAAAGGAGCATAGATGAAAAAAAAAAGGCAAACGCGAAGAAACCGGAAAGAAATATGAAAACAAACATGGAAAGAAACATGGAAAGAAAGATCGAAAGAAAAATATCGAAGGAAAGACGAGAGAGAATCAAGAGAGACGGATCATGGAGTGAAAGGAGATGGGCGAACAAAAGCAAAAAGATGGTATCGGATGGAAATACAGAACGAGAAACAGAGTGTCCCGAGAAACAAAGAACAAATTAAGGAAGGAGTAGGAGGAGAGAGAGAAAGAAAAAGAGAAGTAGGTAGGAAAAAAAAAAAATGAAAACCCGAAGGAAGAAAAAGGACAGAGAGGATGAACGCTCGTGGCGTTTACGGTTTGCTGCTCCCGTCTCGTTCCTCTTCGCTGGCTAACCGTTATACAACATCCGCTCTGCCATAATGCCCTCCCGCTAGAGTCCCAGGTCCTATTGTTCATCGTTATACAATCATTCCCCGAGCTGTACGAAATTCAATGCGTTAGGTATACACACGAGCGATATTACTGTGCCGAGAAACAGAGCTGACGCACCGCACAACCGCGTACGACTGAATTTATCGATCGCCCGGAGGAACACTACGCGTGTTTCTACCTGTGACCCCGACGCGTGCAAGCCGACACTCCGCAACACGTTTCGTTTCCATTTTTCTTCCGCACCATAACTGCCACTTCCAGCGATCGCGGTTATCGTTTCCTTTTTTCTCTTTTTTTTCTCTTTTTTTCTCTCTTTTTCTCTCTTTTTCTCTTTTTTTCCTTTTTTTACGTTGATTATCCCTGACCAATATCTAATAACCTTGTACATCGGATTCTGATCGCGTGACACTCTTCGCATGGGTGTCGATAATGTTCCACGGTCAAAATCTGGTAGGTGTTTCGTGTACAGAGTCAACCACATAACACGGTTAATTCGTTCCATGTATCGAAGACGTATTGAGAGAAAGCATAAATTGATACAGATTAGGGAAACGCGTTCCTTGTCAGATCGATATTCCGTTTTCCGAAGTGTCATGCTGTATCTAAACCGTGTTAACACTGGAATTACTAATATGATGGAAATAAACAATTCGTAATATATTGAAACTTTATAAATTTACTGCGACGCATTTTTAAGGTTCTTTTTCACGATCTGTTAAAAATATGTATAAAATATGTATAAAGATTTGTCTTCGTTGCATTATGCTTTTCTTTATATATATTTTATTCTTTGTTTCTTCGGTACGGATACATATATATTTATGGTCGGTAGTTCTGGCGTTAAGCGGATCTTGTTAGAACGAATGTAAAATAGAGGGATACGTTCGAGAATTGGCGAGAATATTTTTATATCTAAACAGTTGCACAAGTTTGCGAAGCCGCGTTACAGAGAATTTTTTTTTCTCTTTTCATGGTAGAGATAAAAAAATTCGTAAAATAATGTCGCCATTCGAGATAGGATTAAGTTTACGTGACGCGAGGACTTAGCGACAATAATCGGCTGAGAATTTTAAAGCAGTCGTTAGAAAATTTAGGGCATCAAACACACATCTAATCGCGTATGCTCTCATTCATTATTGCAGCAAGGAAACAACTAACCTACCGCAATCGCCTGCGACTGAATATATCGATCGTCACTGCGAACCGTGTGTACACTATATAATACATGCATCTACTCGGCCGCTACAAGTCGCGATTGTTCGTGCTGATATCGAGAAATTATGCGAATAAAATCTAATTTCGCGATTATAAAACAATATACGTGTGAGGTATTCTACCTCGTTGATTTTATAGCTAATAAAATCGTATAAAATTGATCGACCAACATCTCGTCCATGCGATGTCCCTGAGCTATATTATTCCGAGCCAGCGAAAATCCGTGATCCATTTTTATATGCATCTACACTATTCATCATGCTAAACTATCATGCGCGATATGAATTAAACATACTCTTGGTTATAAAATTTTCATGTGTTGTAAAATATTGTAAAACTTTTCTGTCCCTGATAAATAATAAATTTAAACAACTCACGGCCTTTGTGTCTGTTCAGATTTTAACCAAAAGATTGTTTTCGAATTCGGAATAAGCATCGATCCGTGTCAACGCGTGGAAAAATGGCTTCTCGCGTGACGCGACATTTTAAAACTCGCGCCACTTGGGGAATCGCGATTTCGTATTATCGCTCGATATTCGATTAACTTTCATCGATATCACCGATTTTGTTCCTTTCTTCGTTATTAATTTTATCGATTCAATTAATTTAAAATACATTGCGTTTACACTCTGGATCGCGAATAAAAACGCCCCGAACCGCAACGCCCGACGCCACGCGAAAGGTCACTGATTAAATTCGCCGTGTTGGTACGACCTGCGAGTAATCAAGTTTTAGAATTTTCGTTGCTGACCTCTCCGACGCGTAATGAAGTGGTTACTGACTGACTAATAAATCACTGGCCAATGTTGTCCAATTTTGTATGCCGCCAAGATTTACGAGCGGCTTGCCGGGCTACCAATCGAATATTATAGGGGTATAAATCCTAATTTGTAGTTTCGACGTGAGGAAGAGAGCGTGTCGGTTCAATTGCCTGCGACAATGATACACGGATGATCGGTAACTCGTGAATTAGAAAGAAGATGGAAAATTGTTTCAACGATACGACTTACGGTACATACACCTTTAGACTCTCGAATAACGTGGTTAATAGGATACACGTATAAAATCATATTGTACGAGGAATATTCTTGTATAACACGAAGAATATAAATAATTGCATTAATAATGATACAATGATATTGTAATAAGTATAAAATGAAAATTATAGTAAGTAATAATATAAATTATATAAATTATATAAATTATATATTTCAGATGATTATTGTCACGTTCAATTTTGTTTGCTATGTTTTATATATTAAGATATTTCAGATGACTATTTCCACGTTCAATTTTGTTTTCTATGTTTTATATATTAAGATATTTCAGGTGACTATGGCCACGTTCAATTTTAATTTCTATGTTTTATATATTAAGATATTTCAGATGACTATTATCAGGTTCAATTTTATTTTCTATGTTCTATATAACATATAGAATTTTGTTTTCCATGTTTTATATATTAAGATAGAAAACAAAATTGAACGTGACAGTAGTCATCCGAAATATTTTATTTACACAATTTATATTAAACATACATGTTATAGTAAAATGTATACAATGTAACAAAATATGAAAAATTTTTTTCCCAGACATTTCACCATCTTAATATATAAATACATGCTAAAACGTCTGTGAAAAAAGAAATGTTCACATTCTATTAGATTCCATACATTTGTTTGCACATTACATTCTTCCCATTGCACAGTGCGTTGTAAAAATATAGCGCTGTACAAAAAAAAAAAAAAAATGACCGCAATATCTTCGGCGCATCGTAGAAATTTGGGTCGTAGGAACGCGTTGTACGGAACATTGGTGTATTTTCCATGGTAATCGCGAAACAATACGAATCGCTCCCACCTAACCGGAATTCATCCACGGATATAAACGCCGGCATCGATAATTGCCGCGCAAAGCGTTTAACCTTCTTTCTTCTGTCGGTTAAACGAAGCCTACAGTGCCGCCCTGACGACACCGGGAGATCCTCATTGTTCCGCAACAAATCGTCGTGACCTCTTTGTTCAACGAGAGAAAATACTTTCTCGCCGGGAGAATTTTTCACGCTTCCCGTGGGGAAACAATATACTCGATATCCGATGACTAAGTAACGAGGCATTTTGTCGCGTGGTAAAACATCTTCTCTCCCGTGAGCTCTGAGAGAGAACTACGAGACTATGAGCGGATTTGATAGAAGGTATTGTTACACTGTGAAAAAAAAAAAAAAAAAAAAATAACACTCGTAAAACCTTCGCGTGACGTATAAACCACGACGTGATAATTTCTCGGATTAAATTCTTAGAGATAAATTAAATTCGCAGATAAACTTTGACCGCGATTTATACAGTCGGTCACGAAAGTAATCGACCACCTTTGGTATATAAATATTTCCTTTCTGTACATATTTCGTTGTATTTAAAAAGTATTATACAGTATTATAAAATAAACTGTAAAACTTTTATCATAATTAGATATTGATTTAGTTTTTTCTTTATTCGCGAATGTTCCTTAACCAGGATCGTTAAATTGAGAATTGAGAATAGAATAATTTAAGTAAAATAGATTCACGATCGATGCGAGCTTATTTATTAATTCGACAAATTAAAGAACCGAATTATAATAAAGCGATCCTTATTTATAGATTTAAATACTCGAGTGCTTCAAAGAGCCGTTAAACATTATCAAAACAACGATTGCTCAAAGATTCAAGAATTGTTAGAAATCTGTGGTTTCGACGTTGTTAAACAGAACGAAATTCTAATCCCGAATATCGATCCGCTTTTCACGGCGCACCACGATCGTATTGTAAACGACTTTGTGCTTTTGTCGTTTCCCGGACGATCGTGCCGTGACTTCGTGAATCGATCGACACTCAAGCTTCGCCTACTGTCGACCACGCTACTCGTGAGGATACCTTTGATGCAACCTTCCCAACAAAATCGATTTAACGCGGTTCCTTATGCGCTGAAACGTACGAGCGAGCAAATCCAATTACAGGAAAGAAGAACGGTCAAGGAAAGAGGATTATTCTTCTACGTGCAACGACTTCTCTCGGTAAGTTCAAACGCAATTGTGAATCTCGATTGTACGCCAATGCTACTCGAATCCCGTCCACATTCTCTGCTCTTAATTCTTTGTTACAGTCACGATCGATTCGTAAAGCGTGCCATCGAAACGCGAGGACGCTCCTTGTTTCGGACAATAAACGTTACATTAGCTAATTACGAGGACGAACCTATCGATTCGTCAGATTTCTGTGAAAATAGATAAACGGATGCTACCGTGGTGAATTAAACGTTGAATAGAAATTTTTTATCGTCATTTTATGGATCTTAAAAAAATTGTATAAATTATAGAAATTTTGTTTTACTTCTGTGAATGATAAATTTGTAGGAATAAGTTGTAAAATGGTTGGGAATATTTTTATTCAACGAAGTTTCATTTAACGAAGTGTGAATTTATTATTTAATAGTAAAATTGCTGATTACGTTAGAGAAGAGAAAGAGTAAAGTGAAATGATCCTGATTATGGTCAGACACACGCTTCGTAGTCCGACGAATACGAAGATTAATGCAACCATTGTTGGACGAGCTTGAAGATAAATGTATTCAAAGCTGAAGTTGACAAGGATTATTAACAAAAGCGAAGCACATTATGATTTCATGGAAAATCGCATTGCTTGTTGCGATGCTTAATGCATGGTAGCAATATCATTCATAATATACTATTGAGAATGAGCTGGAAGCAGGTCATCTTAACATATTTCAAACAGAAACGTATCTGCAACAAACGGAAAGCTGACGAAGAATTAAATCGATAAAAGAAAAAGTTTCATATTTTCAAAAATTATTACCTCTTTAAACAAAATTAAATCATATTACTTTCTTATTACGATACCTTAAATATATATTTTTTATCTATCTATAAAATCATACTTCTTACGATATCGTCCTTTATCAAACAAATCTTTTTCTATCGATCTATAAAATCAAACTTCTTACGATACTGTCTTTTATTAAATAAATCTTTTTTTATCCATCCACAAATTCTTTTCACGAAATCATGTTTAATTCTTAAAACACACCGCCTTTTACTAATACATTTTTTTTCATAATTTACATCTACAATAAAATATATCAAAACAACCTGTCTCTTTCCAGCAAATCAACCTACACTACCATTCATAAGTCACCGAATACTTAAATTTAAAATAAAAAAAAGTTTACGCTACAGGTACAAAATGAACTTAATACACTTATCAATCGTTAAGATTTAACAAAGATCCTTAAATTGTATCTTTTCGAGATCCTACTAAAAAAAAATCTATCTCAATGAACATTCAGTTAAAAACTTACAAATGTCCAACAACGAATAAAATGTATGAAATATACAGAATACACGCAAAATTACACACGACAAACGATCGGAATCGTAGTTACTCTTCGAAACAATAACGAATAAGATGATCAACGTTTCAGCATCGTTTCAACGTTTTGCCGGAAAGTTGCAAGACGAGTTGTCTAGCCGCGTTAGATTTAGAAAGTAGAACCCGATCTACCGACCGGCCCTTGCTAGCGGAGAAACCGATACAAGAAGTAGAACGGCTGCAAAAAAATGTGCAGTCCAAATTGAAACCGTGATTGGCAGATTTCGATTGGCTTGCCCGCCGATCCGCATCGTTTTTTGACCGTACAATACTTCAGACTCGGAGAACACCCGGCCACTGTTCCATCTATCTATTTTTCGTCTTCGCCATAAATCCCATTTCAGGAATGTTATTTCGCGGCCGGCAAGTTTAATTGAGTTTCGTCATTCAAGAAGCTCGACACGCCAACCGGATCCCGCTTTATCTATCCACGGGGAGCGCGTACAGGAATTCCAGGCGTACCGACCGGTCGAAACGGGCTTATTATTTTCGATATTGCGCAACGGACCGCAGAGATCCGACCTTTTAAATATTGACAATTACCGAAATAGCCCACGTGTGTTTGCGTTTGCGAGCCAACGGGGCTACACCATCGTGGTGATACATTTTAATGAATTGGAGCCACGTCCAGAGTCGCTCGTCGATACTGTAGCGATGAATTTTCGCTTACAGTCGTGGCAAATAGGATGCATTATATAGGGTGTTTGATAATGGTTTTAAAAAATTGATGGGTACAAGAGAGAACAGTTGACTAATATGGAGACTGTTCCGGATATTGGGAATACTTGTTTATTAATATTTTATATTAATTCTTGCAACCATGGTCTTCACATTTTTTTTTTATCTAAGCGCGCTCTCGTTTGAGTAAAAGAAATTTCTAATTCGGATAAAAATGTGTATTTAATATATAGTATACTGAGAGTAACTTTTTTATATTTTTCTCAAAATTGGAAAGTTTTTTAAGGAACGAAAAATTAGATTGGGTCAGAAATGACCAACGGGTTGTTACAGGGTTAACATTAGAATTACCGAAGTCGTCAAAATTACTAATTCGTAACTTCTTACAGAAATTCTATAAACTAAACTTCTAAATAAAAATTTGTAACGCCACATTTTTAGAGTTTTTCCGTAAGTTATTGTAAAAGGATATTTTTTTTTTAAATAGTTTTTTCAAGTACCTATAACTTTGATTTCTATGGTACAAATAAATGTTCCTTAATCCTCCAGAACTACCAATGATTGAAGTATACCTATTTGTTTCAAACGATTCAAAATAATTGCTATTTGAAAAGATATAAAATACAAAGCAGATAAATCTCCCTTCATATTTGTAACAGAAGATCACAAAAAATTCCCCAAAATACACCATTGCGATTTTATAAAATTTATAAGAATCAAACCAGTCACTTTAACCAATTCGATAGTTCCACTGTTAATAATCATTCGTTTGCAATACACAACTCCACAACTAATGATTTTTAGACGCCAACATTAACGAGTGCAACAAACCCTTAGAATTCAACGCACACCATTTTACACCAACAACAATTGTCATCATCGTAAAGTGTTTCACGCGAAGAGGAGCTACTACGGACCANTTTTTTTTTTTCTAAGCGCGCTCTCGTTTGAGTAAAAGAAATTTCTAATTCGGATAAAAATGTGTATTTAATATATAGTATACTGAGAGTAACTTTTTTATATTTTTCTCAAAATTGGAAAGTTCTTTAAGGAACGAAAAATTAGATTGGATCAGAAATGACCAATGGGTTGTTACAGGGTTAACATTAGAATTACCGAAGTCGTCAAAATTACTAATTCGTAACTTCTTACAGAAATTCTATAAACTAAACTTCTAAATAAAAATTTGTAACGCCACATTTTTAGAGTTTTTCCGTAAGTTATTGTAAAAGGATATTTTTTTTTTAAATAGTTTTTTCAAGTACCTATAACTTTGATTTCTATGGTACAAATAAATGTTCCTTAATCCTCCAGAACTACCAATGATTGAAGTATACCTATTTGTTTCAAACGATTCAAAATAATTGCTATTTGAAAAGATATAAAATACAAAGCAGATAAATCTCCCTTCATATTTGTAACAGAAGATCACAAAAAATTCCCCAAAATACACCATTGCGATTTTATAAAATTTATAAGAATCAAACCAGTCACTTTAACCAATTCGATAGTTCCACTGTTAATAATCATTCGTTTGCAATACACAACTCCACAACTAATGATTTTTAGACGCCAACATTAACGAGTGCAACAAACCCTTAGAATTCAACGCACACCATTTTACACCAACAACGATTGTCATCATCGTAAAGTGTTTCACGCGAAGAGGAGCTACTACGGACCAATTAATTTCTCCTACCACATTCGAAACGTGTATCAGATCGTTGTACCATTGTATTCCAGACACCAAGCGAATTACCTACCCGCCATTGTGTTCCAGACACCAAATAGAACCTTCGAGATTATCTCGGGAAATCTGTCGAACAATATCCGCGAAAAAGTACAGCGTCTCACCGAGATCGTACAATTAGAGCCGCAGAAAGATATCAGCATCGTCGTCCCGCGACGAAAGGAAAGGGGGAAGACGTTGGTTTTTCCGCTCTAAACGTTTTCGCGTGCGAAAAACCGCGCCGAGCCTTTAACTTTTGCAACATGCGGCTACAATAAAGGTCTTACGTAATAACCACGATTACAAGAGAGCCACTGGGGTCTCCTTGCGTAAACCGCTGGTGTGTTGCAGCTCGGAAAAATTCTCTGCCGCTGTCTAACTAAGACACCCGGACGAATTTTATCGTCGGACATAACTTGGCTGCAATCCCCTTGCTTTATCACCTGGATCGTGCCGAAAAAAGAACGACCTACCGCCACTCTTTTATCCGTTCTTTTCTCTCCCCCTGTCTCTTGGTATTCCGCGAACAAGCGTCTTCCTGTAAACGAAATTCTTCCAAAGCTTCTCTTCCAGGAACGCGTTAACGTGGCTGTTTTATCACAGACATTCGAACATACGCTCGCCGTGTACCGCTAGAAACGTAATACACTGCATACTTCTCTCTGGTTGAAACGTTTTTACAGGGGCAAGAGTGTGTTCCGAGTGAATCTAACGTTGTTCCAAGTTTTGACTTGGTTAGTGGCTCGATGTATCAATGGATTGTTTAGTGTCGGGTTTCTTGCGGATTATTCTTAGTTTTTGTTTAACGCTCGAATGGTAAATGGTAGGGTTGTTTTAATATTTGCGCATGAAAGTGTGCGGTGAATTTTTAATACGGTTCAATTTTCAAACCCGCGTGGTTTATAATGTTTTTTAATAACGCTTAAGACTCAAAGGATTCGATTTCTGAAGGTTAATAATGGTAGCAGTGTGAAATTTTTTACGTCGAATCGAACAATTTTGGTGTTAATGACCTGTTTCTTTTGAAGAATAAAGCTTGGTATTTTCACGTTCAATTCTGATAATCCGATAATAGTTCAATTTAGTTGGAGTTTATTTTGCTTTAATTCTCATTCAATAAAATTCTCCTTCTAAGGTTACTCTAAATAGGAGATCCCATTTTTTAGAGTTCTTTATTAATTTAAAAAATTCTGTTTTTAAAATTCCTGAACACCTCAGAAATCTGTGAATAACAAACAACAATTGAAATATGCAATCTTCCTCGATATCCATTCAAAAATTTCATTCTCCTCCAGTCAACACGTTTACGACTCCATTTCAAAGAGTTCCTTACAAATTTTAAAGCTCTGTTTTTAGAATGTCTGAACATTTCAGAAATCTATTAATAATGTACAATAATTCTATTTATTACACAATAAATTTCATTCTCCTCGGATCAACACGCTTACGCCTCCATTTCAAAGAGTTCCATACAACTTTAAAATCCTTCGACATCTCAGAAATCCATCGACAACGCACAACAATCGAAATACTCAATCTTTCTCGACATCCATAAAAAATTTTCATTCTCCTCCAGAAATTTATATATATTATACAATAATTCTATTTATCGCACAATAAATTTCATTCTCCTCCGATCAACACGCTTACGACTCCATTTCAAAGAGTTCCATACAACTTTAAAATCTTTCAACATCTCAGAAATCCATCGACAACGCACAACAATCGAAATACTCAATCTTCCTCAATATCCATCAAAAATTTTCATTCCCCTCCAGAAACCTATAAATATTATACAATAATTCTATTTATCGCACAATAAATTTCATTCTCCTCCAANCGTGGTTTATAATGTTTTTTAATAACGCTTAAGACTCAAAGGATTCGATTTCTGAAGGTTAATAATGGTAGCAGTGTGAAATTTTTTACGTCGAATCGAACAATTTTGGTGTTAATGACCTGTTTCTTTTGAAGAATAAAGCTTGGTATTTTCACGTTCAATTCTGATAATCCGATAATAGTTCAATTTAGTTGGAGTTTATTTTGCTTTAATTCTCATTCAATAAAATTCTCCTTCTAAGGTTACTCTAAATAGGAGATCCCATTTTTTAGAGTTCTTTATTAATTTAAAAAATTCTGTTTTTAAAATTCCTGAACACCTCAGAAATCTGTGAATAACAAACAACAATTGAAATATGCAATCTTCCTCGATATCCATTCAAAAATTTCATTCTCCTCCAGTCAACACGTTTACGACTCCATTTCAAAGAGTTCCTTACAAATTTTAAAGCTCTGTTTTTAGAATGTCTGAACATTTCAGAAATCTATTAATAATGTACAATAATTCTATTTATTACACAATAAATTTCATTCTCCTCGGATCAACACGCTTACGCCTCCATTTCAAAGAGTTCCATACAACTTTAAAATCCTTCGACATCTCAGAAATCCATCGACAACGCACAACAATCGAAATACTCAATCTTTCTCGACATCCATAAAAAATTTTCATTCTCCTCCAGAAATTTATATATATTATACAATAATTCTATTTATCGCACAATAAATTTCATTCTCCTCCGATCAACACGCTTACGACTCCATTTCAAAGAGTTCCATACAACTTTAAAATCTTTCAACATCTCAGAAATCCATCGACAACGCACAACAATCGAAATACTCAATCTTCCTCAATATCCATCAAAAATTTTCATTCCCCTCCAGAAACCTATAAATATTATACAATAATTCTATTTATCGCACAATAAATTTCATTCTCCTCCAAAAACCTATAAATATTATACAATAATTCTATTTATCGCACAATAAATTTCATTCTCCTCCGATCAACACGCTTATGACTCCATTTCAAAGAGTTCCATACAACTTTAAAATCCTTCGACATCTCAGAAATCCATCGACAACGCACAACAATCGACATACTCAATCTTCCTCGACATCCGTCAAAAATTTTCATTCCCCTTCGACGAACGCAATCGAACAGAAGTCACGATCGAGAAACAGAGTTAATCTTAAGAGAATAAAATTCCTCCCATAAATCCCTCCAAATCGAATCGAACCGGACAACCTTTCCCCCCCAACGATCTACCTCGGAACGATCCACCAAATAATCCAGCGCGCACGTTCAAACGTGAAACAGAGTTCACCATTCACTCGAGCTTCTTCCAGAGCCAGCGTCCATCGCGAAACCGAATTTTCCCCGAGAGTGCAACTTCGTCCAGCATCCAGAGACTGCATCGAGTACCAGCCATCCGGCGAGCCAACCCTCACCGATACACACAGACACACGCGTGGAAAAACCATGATCATCAGGATTTATGCGCAAGTGCCGTTTCTACGGTGAGTGCGAGACTCCGTGAAAGTTTCATCGGCCCGTAAAAAAATCGACAAAGATATTTCGAATTCACTGGGCAAATAGCTATCGAGCACGAGGTATAACGGCATTATCCTCTTAGCCGTGGGTTCAACGTGGTATCGCGTTATGCGTTAACTTTCATTGATGTGTGCAGGTGCGTGCATAAAGAGAACCGCTCACTGATTCCACGTATCTCTACCTTTCTTTCTCTCTCTACCTCTTTCAACCTCTGTTTCTGTCTCTATACGGTTTTAACTCGTTCTATTAGGTTGATAAGCGATGCGTTTTCGTCTCTCCGAAAAGGGTGCCGCTGGAGATGTCCTCGTTAATTTTTTTTTTTTTGTTTTATTTAATACTGGAGCTACAGAAGCGATCTAAATGACGCTAATTTCTAATGTGTTTTATAAATTGATTTGCGTTTCTGGGAATTTTAGGTGACTTTCTGATGGGAATGTGGATCAAAGTTTGTCTTTTTTATATTTTGCATTTTTCTTTTAGGTACCTTTCGTTGAGGTTTATATGGATGGATAAGTGTACTTTAATCGTTGGTAGTTTTAGTGTTAAGTAGCTCGTTAAGACTGGTTGCTATAAAATAAGAAATAAAAAAGGAAATCTTGAGTGTTGAAAAATATTTCTGCTCCCTTCTTTTATTTTTTTTAACACTAGATTTACGGAACCCGTCAATTTGACTCAGTCGAAATTTCGTGCTCAAGTTTAACAATCATGCGTGAGAAAAATATAAACTGAAAATGAAATTTATGTAGAAAAATTGACTAAATAAATTTCTGCTTATAGAAATCTATTAATTTGAAGTAAACCGAACAAATGATATTGCAAAAAATTTGTATTTCAATGTATCCATCAAAATGATCCAATCAATGCTCGTAAACCTAGTGTTAAGGAGAAAAAAAATATTTTTGTGCTCCTTTTTTTGTATAATTTTCTATTTTCTAAGTAATTTTACTATTTATCAGTGTAACGTAATTTGCACTCGAAATTAGTTCTTAAACAATTAAGAAATATTCGTGTATACATTTTGGAACACTCCGGGCGTCTAAAATACTTTACACGATTCTCTAAAATTTTTTAGAGCTCTCGCGGTTGAAACAATTCGTAGAATCGTAGTCGAATGTTGCTTTCGCGAATGAAACAGGTGGGTGAAAAAAATTTCGCCGTGATTTCGAGTGTTTTAATGAAATTTCTTCAAAGTTCGAAGTTTGTGTTTCGAAATAGCGAAGTTCGTCTCTGTAGCGAAGCATTCAGCGCTTTCAAAAGTTTCGTGCGATTGAAGAGGGAACGCGCAAGAGAAATATGGGAATGATTCATACGTGTTGTTTTCAAGCGTCGTGTACGATTAATTGATTGCAACATAAACATCAGAAACTTTGTATACGGTGCACTCACTTTGTTGCTAAACATTATACGAAATATCAATTATACCAGCTGGAAATTAAATAATAATATATATATTATTAATTTATATTTATCGTGTACATCTGCATTGATTTTGTTCGATATAATTATTAAAATTCGTGTAAAAAATGATGCGAATACAGTTTGATATTTCAATTCCATTAAATGCATCGTGTTAAAAGCTGAGAGATAAATTGAAATGTGGAAATGAATTAGCATACGGTAATAAAATGAAAGGAAGCTGATTTATATTGCATATAATAATGGAATAATTTTTAATTACGTCACTCAAAAGGAACACTATACTTCGAAATACAGTACTAGATAAAAATGGTTGTACAGAATTTTGTACAGAATTGTAATAATTTTCATCAATTTTAATGCGATCTTTTTTTCTCGTATAATTTTACAGTTTGTTTCATGATTAATAGACATTTTAATAACTAATTTTTAATGTTTAATATCTTTCAAGCAATAAATAAAATACCGAAGAGGTTGATTTATTAAATAATTAATTACCTTAAATATTATCCAATACTGTACGTATGAAACAAGACCATACAGTGAAAAACGAAATATTTTATTTCTTTACATCTAATGATTATTTCAGTAATTACGCAATAAAAAATAATAATATCTAGTATAGTAATATCAAACGAAACATCTTGCGTATATATACATTTTTTTAAATACTTAATCCAGAATTTTATTATATATTACACGAACAGATACTCTACTTAGCAGTCTACCTTATAAATTAATGAATTCTTAGCATTCTTTTATTTCTTTCGTTCGAATAAAATTCAACAAATATCTCTGCTCATCGCAACGAAGAAAAAAAAAAAAATATAACTATCTTGATCAAACGAGTTATCAGGTGCGTTTCCACGCTAATGAAAAAGCAAGAAGCGTTGCAAAATTAATTTCCATTTTATTTCTCCCTCGACGAAGTAGAAAATTAATTCTTTCGTTGCATTCGCCACGATTTTGCAAAGGGTAGAGATCCCTAACGCCGTCCAGATCTCTATAAAAAAGCTAATCAGAGCATAGAAAATCTGGAAAGCGTTTCCGATCGTTATACAATTGACCACGGTCCGCGATTCCAGCGATTTTGCGTTACGCAATCTCAACATGGAAATTTTCTGCGTATCGAAAGAATCAAATTCTGTATGGAAGCAGGCTGACTTTATTTTTCTTTTTTTTCTTTTTTAACACGTACCTGCTATTTTTACCCGAATAAGAAGGTAACCAAAAAAAAAAAAAACGTTTTACTTTACTCTAAACGGGGGAAAAAAAAAATTCAAGTTTCGTATTGGAGATGAAAAAAATTCAGCGTGTTAAAAAAGCAGACTCTTCGCAGAATATTTGTAATAAAAAGTATGGAATGTATGAAAAAAGAAACTAAATAATTTCACATACTATTTTTTACATTTCAGGAAAAGATAAATGTAAAAAGAAATAATGTTAACAACGTTGTTAATCTTCTGTTTCCTAATTCCAATCTTTAAAGAAATAAGAATATCGAACGACTATTAAATACATAAAATTCTTCTCCTTTAACTCTCAATTTAAAATAAGAAACCATTATAATGATACTTAAACTATTCTGGTTCTCTGTATAAGGTAATAAAGATAAAGAAATCTAAGACTCTGAAGGCTTACAAAACTCCTTCTAAGAGGCCGACGTGAATTCGCGTATTTACAAATTCTTTTACCGATACACTGCAATACTTAATTTTCCTCTAATTTAAACAAATATTTCTTATATTCACGGAAATTTAAATAGCAGAGACATTGCGTGTTCAACCATAGGACTTTTAAAAATTATATACAGTCTTCGGCTAACAATAATGGCGTCTCGCAAAAAATCAACCTTCGCGAATATATTGATAAACCATGGATGCTAAAATTTACCTTCGTTAGCTCACAATTTTTGAACAAACAATTAACAACCGACGAAAGCAACGCGTTTAACAAAAATTGCTTTCATCGAGTAAACCCCAATTTCCGCCTCAAAGGTACAATGATTCGGTTACCCGTTGAAAAACATCAAAGTGAACAGAAATGATTTGGCGACGAACAAAACGGTTAGAAACAAAATCTTTCGCGTTCAAAGTTGCTCGCTCGAGCCGGCAATTTCGTGCACGTCAACCCAAAACTTCGCAGCTCTGCGCCCAATCATATACCTGTTTCAAACGCGCGATATCCCATGGAAAATTATTCCCATGAATATGCCAGCGTTATTCAAAGAGAACGAAGGCATTAAAATAATTCTCCAACGACCCTTGAACTTCTCGACGCGGGTTTCTCTTTTCCCTCCATCGCGAAAATCAGCTTCCCGACCGCACAAGTGTTTCCGAGACGCGGCTCCAACTTCCGGGGAACATTAAAAATTCCAGCCAGCCCGTTCGTGGCTAATTGACCGCGGACCAAAGTTCCACAGCGTGATTCTTATTTTTCGAATCGACCGACCAGCCAATGTTCGTTAAAAGATTTAAATCGGGTTTTCGATCGGATTTGAATCGGATTTGGATCGGATTTATATCGGATTTAGATCGGGTTTATATCGGGTTTGGATCGGTTTTAAATGGATTTTAAATGGATTTTAAATCGGGTTTAAATAATGTTTGAAATCCTCGAATTGATATCAAGAGATCGCCGGTTCCGCCTTCTAATTATCATTCGCGAACGATGCTTATCGACGATCGCATTAATCGGTGTTCACGCCGCAATTCCAAATCCGTCGATTTAGAATATAATTCTGGACAAATGTGTTTCGACTGTTGGTCTCCTGGATAATTCTAAGCGATAAATACGGTCTTGGGATTAATTCAGGGACGGATGGTTGGTGCCTCGATGCTGAAATCGCTCGCTGAATAATCAAATTCATGATTCTTGAAATGAATCTTTCTAATAAAAGAAATGTAAAATTTAACCCTCTACGGGACCGTGTGACTTGAAAGTTACAAACTGATGTATCTATATTTTAAAAGATTTCTTTCATCTAGTTATCACTGTTCTATTAAATTTGATTACTGTGTTACCGTAGCGACGCCACGATCCATCTGTAGCAATTATTAGTTTAAAAATATTCAAATCTAAGTGAAAAACTGTAAGCAATCGTAATTTTTTCTCTGATAAGCGGACAAAATTGGGACTATAGAGGGTTAAAAAGAGTTACACAGTTAAAAAGTGATCGTTCAGTGTACCGAAGGATTAACCCTTTGCCCTAAGCGTATAATCGAATCGAAGAAATCTGTAAGATCGATGATAACTGAATACCTGTATAAACACCTATAAACGCACAAACATGCGCTTGCAACATTATTTTCTCTTGGTAACCATCGAGATTCTCTATTATGCGCTATGGATATTTCTAGAATAACATAAACGAGAAGACGAGACATAATATTGCCTCGGAAACTAGCTTCAAAGTGTGACTACGCTCATAAACAAACTGACCAAACACCTTCATCCTGTTACAATCAAACAAGCCTCGCTTTACTACACCAACGTCGCTAACTTCCTATAGCGACATACATAAAGCCATCATAAACGAGCTAATAGTAAATCAGAATGCGCACAAAACACGATCCTTCGTCCACGACAAAAGGAAACGATAAACCGATGGAAGCTGTTATCCATTCGTAACGATCGCGATGGTTTGTTTTATTCTATCAAAACATAATCCACTCTTGTTTCCTCTCCTTACGCTTATACTCGTTTACATTTTGACCAAGCTTACCAGAAATCCCGTGGTCGGTGGTTATTTCGCTGGATGACGAGTCGAGATGAAAAGAAAAAAAAAAAAAAAAAGAAAAAAAAATGGGGGGCGAAGCAGAGGCCATTTTGAGGATTTCGCCGCGAAATGGTCGTGGGAAATGTAAAAGCGTTTCCTCGTTACACCCGCGCGTGGACTCATCACGCAACAAATACGTTTTTATCCGCGGCGTAGCGGGAATTAAATTTTCCCCCGTCGTACTCTACTCGAACAGCCGAGAGTGCAACAGAGGAGGGACAAAACGCGAAGAGGAACCAACCGACAGCGATAAACAGAGGGAAAAATCGCGCAACTCTTCCCCTCTCCAACTCCGAAAAAAAAAAAAGAAGAAAAAAGGCTATACACGCTTTTTATCTCAAGATCACCGGCTAAATTTTAATTACCCACCCCGCATCCAGGGGTTGAGAGTGTGTAATTTTTATTACGCGGCTTTCATTTCGCTGGTCGTGGTGGATGAAGGAATGTGGAGTTGAAGAACTCGGATTTTATTCCCTGCTATTTTTTTTTTCTCTTCGTTTTTCTTTTTTTTCTTTTCTTTTTGTTGCACGGTTAACACATTGCGCACGAATCGTACTCGTTCAAGTATTTTTCGAAGGATGTAGAAATGATTTTTAAGGAAGTTTGTCTTATGGGGATAATTAACACGAATTAAGAAGGTAAAAGATGGTTGATTCTTTGATTAACACGATGAAAATAAGGTTCGTGATATCTTTTTTTAGTATTGTGGAATAGAATTGAATGCAACAAAATTGGAGGTACAAACGTGAAGTATTACTTGTTAAGATTGGTGTGGTGGAAAAAGTTTTTTTTTTTTGCGAAAACTATGGATGGAATTTTGTTTGAAATTTTACATACGCCAGCATATATCGTTTAATGGCATCTCGAAATGTTTATGGCAAGAAAATCGATACGCTGAATGAAACAGAAATATAATTAGAGTGAATTTCTCGGGATACTTGATACGCTTATTACGAAAAATTCAATTTACTTGCGTGAAAATTGAATCGTGCCTAAACTGCGACACGTTGTCACAGTTTAGAACGGTAGAACGGCCCTGATTCCGGCCACTTTTGTGATTTAATATTTCAACGCTCGTACGCGAGTTAAATGGCAAGCGTAATTTCATGTCCATGCAATTTTTGTCCAGAACTAAAAACTGCGCTCAAAATGCTTCATAAAAGAAACCTATAAATTCGGAGCTTAATTTTCCACCTGTTTCGCTAACTGAACGATTGAATTAATTTTTCCGACTAATCTAATCTTCTATCGATCACCAAACCAAGTATCTAAAAAAGTAACAATGTAAAATTGCCTCTGATGCTTTGTTAAAAAAACACTGCATACATCAACGTACATGAACTTCCTTTTAAATAATAAATGCTATCATCAATTCGAAAAATTAAATTCAAAATATAGTTAACATTAAAGTAAAAAAAAATTACCGAACTTAATATTAAATATTACTAATCATCCTTATCATTTTACATTTTATCATTAACATCCAATCGCAACCCACAATGCCAATCATTAACAACATTCAGAAGATTGCAACCAGCGATCGGTCAATCGATAAACCTCTATAATAATAAACACTATCAACCATCCGAAACGTTGAATTAAAATACCGTCGATATCAAGCTGAAAAAGAAAGATTACTAAAATTAACACTAAATATTAGGTTGGGGAAAAAGAAATCCATTATTTTTTCGGTAGATGGTTGTAGCGATCGATATTTCGTAAAGTATCGATCAAACAATTTCAGATTTACGCTCGTTGTCAAGGTGACATTTCGCGCTAAACAAATTCTTTTGCTGTTTTTTGTTTGGTCCATTCAGTTGTGAGTTACAAGGTGCTAAAAATGGAAGCGAACGAAGAGAAAATTCGGTACGTTTTACAATTTTTCTTTGACAAAGGCGAAAATGCAAGCCAGACGGCTGAAATTGTGAATAGTGTTTACGGTCCCGATACCGTAACAGCTAATTACGCGCAATTTTGGTTTCGTCGATTCCGTTCGGGTATTTTTCATGTTAAAGATGCATCTCGCACAGGCAGGCCCGTCGTCAAAAATGTCGATGAAATCACAGAGATAATCGAAGCTGATCGTCAAGTTAGTAGTCGTAGCATCGCCCAGGAGCTAAAGATCGACCATAAAACAGTTTTAAATAATTTCACGTAAAAATAATCGATTTCTTTTTCCCCAACCTAATATTACCAATTATAAGATCCGATATCAATTACAAGATCCAATGATAAACGATAATCTCGATCATTAACGACAGTCGCGTGATCTAACATGGAGGACTCGAGGAAAAATCAATCCAACGTTATGGATCTTCGTCTATAACCCTCTGATCGAACATAGACGTTTCTGCTTGCCGACAATGCGGAAGAATACACGCGGAAAGGAATCGTAAATGGAAACCGAGCAAAACAAGGGCCAAGTTTCCTGCTCCCGAGTCGCCGGTTCCCGTTCGACGGATCACTCTTCCTGAACCAGATGACAAACCGTCCAAAGCCGGTCGAACGAGAAAATCGACATTTTCTCCACGGTTGAAACCGCCGATCCGCCACGATCGTTCGAAACGTGACCGAATCGAGAGAATCGAAAGAGGCACGACAAATAAATTATCGTCAGCCAGAAACAACGAATCGTGCGCGCGCGCGCGAGGAAACAAACAGCGGAGGAATAATTCTAGCTAATGTTGGCGTTGGACGAAAATAAGTATCCCGATATTTCACGGAGTTGTGCAAGACCCCCGCGGGATTAACACCGGAACGACCGACGGTTAAAGTATGTATCTCTATTCTCTTTTTAACTGTTTTTAAATCGCGCTAACCTAACCTCGACGTAACTTCTTCACCTTCGAGGGACAAAACGGGGTCACTATTCTATACAGCAGACCTGGATCAAACACGATTTATTATTCACAACATTCCTCTCGCCTCCGCTTCCACCGATGAACAAAAAAAGAAAAAAAAAGGAAGAACTTTTTCACAAACTTTTTACTTATGTTCTATTCAAGTGAATTATACACGGTCGATTGAACAGAAAGAAAGTTGTCAGCGTTTATAGCTCGGCGAATCGACTCGTTTGTTGCGAACGTTAGATCTACCGAAGTGCTCGAAATGACCAATTCATAACTTTTTCATAAAGGTTTCACGAATTTAGTGGAGCGGCTTTCGTAGAGTTTCCCGTAATTTTCTGTCGAAAGCGTAAAGGTTGGTTTCTCTTGCATTATGTATTTTTTCATATACAGTTTATTTTGATTTCTTCGGTGCAAGAAGGTGTGCTTCGATCGTCGTGGGATCGAACAAAACGCTCGGTGGCGTATAAAAATATACGAAGCTTTAAAAAGTATCATTTTTGCAGAGAAACGTACTCGAACGGTTTTCACGCCGAGGTGTTCAATTTTTCTCCCAACAGGTCGTGAAAACTTCGCACGTCATCGCGTCGATCAAGCACTGATCGTTATCAATACCCCATGCTCGAAGCTGAACGCGTGATCAAAGGAAGGTTCGAGTAAGCGGCGCACGATGAACAAGCCAGCATAGAAGCACGAGGAGAGATTTAAAGTTGTCTCGTGAAAGTCAAACGAGAATTCGCGAGACAGGTGTCACCAGCTAATAACTGCTGGGCTGAACGATCGATCGGTGTATCACCGGTGAACGCGATCTCGGATCGTATTAAAGACTTAACCTTTGGTGTGGCGAGTAGCGGACACAGAGATAATACCCACATACGTGTACGCGTGAACGGGTACGACTACGGTAGTCGGAAGGTTCGCGCGGTCGCCGTTACGTATGACAATAATACGACTGATAATACGTGTGTCGTGTGGCGAAGCGTAATCCAGCGGCATATGATGTGACACAGAGCGTATACAGCGAGCCCTCAGCGGCTCTCGTGTTGCGGAAAAATCAATAACAAGCGTGGTGTGGCGTGGCGCGTCACTCTCTCAGGTGCTCGGCTGCGAGGAAGGAAGCCGGTCTGCTAACCAGCCTAGCCAGCCAGCCAACCGTCCGATCGAGCGGACGATGGAAACGAGTCACCTGCGGCACACACAGTGTGTTGTGCCGCACGATCGAATTCCCGCCTTCTCTCTACCCGTATACACACGCTCCAAGCGTTACCGCTCTCTGTATGCATGCTTACACGGGACACGGGACACGGAACAGACGCGTGTACGTGTATGTGTGTGTGTGTGTGTACACGGTGTGTGTACACCAGCAGCACAGCACGGAACGGAGCACGTAAAGTTCGCGTGTACAGTGCGCCTGCGCATCTCGTGACGCGCAACCCGTGAAACGAGAAAGGAAGAGAGAGAGAGAGAGAGAGAGAGAGAGAGAGAGAGAGAGAGAGAGAGAGAGAGACAGGGAACTTGAAACAAGGTGCACGGAAGAGACAAGTAGGCAATGAAAAAGAGTAAGGGAGACAGGTAGAGAAAAAGGGAGAGAGAGAAGGAAACGAGGAAGGAAGAGGAAGAGAAAGATAGTGAGAGAAACGTGCAATATGGCGAGCGTGGGAGTGGGACGAAGGGTAACCGAGGTAAGTTGATGGGAAGGAAGGAAGGAAGGATGTCGGATGCTCGGTACAAACGTGTGTAGGCGCGCGGTCTCACCGCGACGAACGGGTGAGAAAGAGAGAAAGGGAGAAATGGAGAAGGGTGAAAACGAGGAAGCGATCGGCGGCTCTGGTATTATATACGCGTACACGTACGAGCGAGAGAGAGAGAGAGAGAGAGAGAGAGAGAGAGAGAGAGAGAGAAAGGGAGAAAGGAAAAGAGGGAGAGAGAATGGTGCGTAATGCACAGGCGCGTAGTTAACGATACAATGTATGGTGTAGTAGTTAGTGCACGTACCTCGTCTTCACCGGTGGCCACCGTGTTGACGGAGTCCATACTCTGAGAGAGCGGTGCGTCCATGATGCAAGCGAGTTTGCTGGATGGTCCGGGGTTTCCGGGGGCTGCGGTTCGAGCGGGTGGCGGCGATGAGTCCACCGTATCCCGTCTCGGGCGTTTTAAAGCGGGCGGCGTTATGGTTGTACCGGCGAAGACGACAGGCGCCTCCAGGACGTATCACTGGAAATAACCCTTTTCTCACGAAAAACCCAGGCGTTTCGCCTCCTTCCTCCTTCTCCACCTTTCCCTCCTTTCCTTTCCTTTCCTTTAGCGAGCGCGCGCGCGCACGTTACACGTACGTATGCGTGGCTGGTTGTACTTTCTTCCGTTCTACCCTCTCTCTCTCTCTCCCTTTTCGTTGTTTCGCTTCTTCCGCTTCCTGTTACGTTTCTTCTTCGCCGCCTGCACCTCCGCCTCCACCGCCACCACCTCCTCCTCCGCCAGCCCTACGACAGCGCGGTGCTGCTATCGTTGCTCTCGATGCACCTGTCACGCGCTGCAAGGGCGTCAGGATAGACCAATGCGGAGAGAAAGTATGAGAGAGAGAGGGCCGGAGAGAGAACGAGACAGTACGAGAGGAATAGGTAGAACGTGTATGTGGCCTGCAGGTGTTCCCACGCGTCTATTTTAGAGCAATCGATACACCGTGCCCGTGGAGGAGGGCCGAACCCAGGGAACGTGCTCTACAGTGGTGGCTTGACGACACTTGTTCATCTACCGGCAGCAGGTAGTAGCCCATATACACACCACTGACCTGCGATCCCTTTTCTCTCTTCTTCGCGTATAGCGAATGTATCACGTATAGACGGCCCTGTATGCCGATTAATCGCGTATCAATCGATCACGCGACAGGAGGAGGACGACGAGCACGGTGACGTTGACCGACGATCCGGATCCGGATGTATCCGTGCGACGACGTGCGCAGACAGGAGGCAGGTAACGGCGATTCACGGGAGACGTAAAGCGCGTTTTTCGCGAGCGCGGCGCGTGTATTCCCGTCGTTTGTATCGGGTGTACTTGTTAGAATATTTTCTCTGCGTGTTTATATCGTAGATTCGAGAGATATGTATATATGTGTTATGTTGATTGACTCTTTGTATATGTGTACAATTGCGTGCCGATTAACCGATTAGAGAGACCGTGCGAAAAAGACGATTAACTCGACGAGGGACGAACGGAAAAACGTGGAACCGCGATTTATAAATGAACAACACACCGGCCAGCCAAGTAAGAATAATAATAATATATTGTTACGTAAGCACTGCGACACGACTGGTACGCAGGTTGCCGATAGACTGACGGACTGCGAACGAGCGCGACGCTCGAGACGGGTGCGCGCGCGGGGTCGAATCGCCGTCGGCGCAGGGGTGGGGCGCGGTGGGGTGGCCCGCGGGCCACTGGGTCGGGGTAGGTGAGTGGGTGGTATACAGGGGTGGGGGTCACGCACGAGGTACGACGAGGGGGTCAAGGGGCAAGGCACGCGTCTGGAGGGGACTCGCCCTCCCTGTTCTACCTTTTCCTCCGACGATGCTGACGGCGACTCGGAGCGAGGAAATTATGAGCTCTGGCTCTATCAAACGGAGGCATGACCGAGTTCGTTGGGGGGGGAAAAAAAAAAAAAAAAAATTGAACGATTCTCCAGCTTCGTTGCGCGCCTCTTTCGATTCAAGGAAATCGTAGAGACTTGGTAGAAATTATGTTGACAACAACGTTGCTATGGATAGTTGTGTATATATCGTAGGACGGAGCGCGCGTTTCACCGCGACGCATTCAACAATATACACTAAGACTAATCGATCGTTTGTAAATTGATGCCCACGAAGGGACATAAATTTTCTTTTTCATGCATTAGTTTTATCCGCTCGCGCACGCCACTTTTATTCTGTACAGGTATACCGCTTTGCTGAATATTTTATACAATGATACGAATGCTTTACGGTTGAATGTAAACCCAGAGGAAATATAAACAGTTATAAAGAGCATACGTTTGTCTTCGAAAGTTTCCTTAGTTTTTAAATTAAATTATAAAAGCAATACGTATCGCGGTGTATTTAGTTTCATAATTAATTGAAACAGATTACTCCACGAAGAAAAAGAAAAAGAAACAGAAAAAAGGTTCCAGTTGAACCGCACAAAGCGTCGTCGCTCGACTATTTTCGAGACAAAAAAGCAATTATATTTATTCTGTTATACGGACATCTGCATTTTCCATAGGGCACAGATGGTATCGGGCCCTCGAATGGAACGAGAGAGAAAAAGAGAGAGCCACTGCGTGTTGCACCGTTCTACTCGAAAAACTTCGTAACCATACGCTTTCCCCAGGACTAACAGGTGGAAGCCGTTTGGAACGTGCAGCTTTCCTCGAGATTAGCAGGTGGAGGATGCTACTGGTGCTCGTGCCGCGGATTATTTCGAACCAGATCTCGAAAAACCGCCTTCCCTTGTAGAAAGCAGATGGACGACTCGCACAAAGCTCGCTTCAGTAGGATCGTTCCTCTCTTTTTTTTTTTCCCTCCCTCTGTTTCCAACATCAACATTACGAAGTACAATGGGAGTCTTTAAATGAAACTCTTCCGTTTCTTCTCAAAACGAATTTTCATGGCGAAGGAGCGATTGAAAAGTTGCTTCGACGATTCGTCTCGATGAAAGAAAGAATTCTAATGAATTTTAACGATGGATGGATTAATCGATTCACCTGTTCCGAAGCAAACATAAAGAAATGAACGCTTCACGAAAATTATACATTAAACAGAAACGATTTTTAGATAATATGAAAAAAGTAAATTCTCAGCAGGAAAGGAGTTATAGCGGTAGATATTGAAAGTAATATGGTTATGTGCTGTAAGTTCCGTAGACAGTAAGGTGTAGCGGAGATAATGTTTTATTGATGGTTTATTGCTCGAATCGATCGACAGTTCCACGGCAGCAGGTAGCGTAACAGTATACGTACGTACGCTCCCCGGTTCGATGAAAACTGTAAAATTATCATTCGATATTTTTCACAGTCAGACGTTAGAAACTTACTCGTCAAACTGTACTAGTTTGTCCAAGTTATCGATTAATAAATATATTTCATTAAACTTTCTTGCGTTATGATTTTTATTATTTCTTATTTTGCACTCGTAAACAGAAACATTTTATTCGACTTCTATGATGTAAGCACGAAGTAATAGCAATTAAATACAACTACTGTTGCAGATGGAAGCTTACGTAAAGAATATGAAATGACTTGCACGCTATGATTACTGCAGCGCAAATTTAAAACGAACATGCATGCCGTGCTATTTATTTCGCTTGATAATCATCGATATACGTAGAAATATGTGAATTTCTAATAAAGTTCAATGCAATTTTTAGAAGAATACGTCCTATTTCGTTGTATCCGTGATTCTGCGATTAAATAAAATAAAAACAGGTTCCAACCGCATTGAACAGTTTTGTACGAACCTATAGATTCGTATACATCGGTTCAATTTTTAATTACTTATTTACGATAGTGCCATTGTAGTAAAGAATCATCGATGCTCTGCGTTCGTGGGTACTGTAACTTAAAAAAAAAAATATATATATATCGTGTACTATGCGGAAAAATAAAAGAGAATGAAAAATGCGTTTTAAATCCGTCCGTACCGAGCTTCCTGTACTACTTTCGCTTCTGCAGAAGTTATTCTGGCATCCGTTAGAGACCAACTACAACATCCAGATGAAATATTTTATAAGACCGGTCGATTTTTGCGCTTCGGATTGGTAGGAATACAACCTTCGCGCTGGAAAAATCGTTAATAGGTATAAATAAATCTTACTCTTTACAGCTACCTTACATTCATTGGAAATACTTCTAACCTTTGTAATATTCTCTTGGCATTAACGATACAGTTATTAAAAGTGGCAAAGTACAATGAATCGTATCTCGAACTGATTTAACCGATAACAATTATTTATTCAAAGTTCAATTTATTCAAACTAATCTTGATTTTATAATAATAAATACCTGTAATTCTATATTAATTTTACAATATTAATCCTACTTGTTTCGAATAAATACAATAATTAATTGTGTAAGAATAAAGAACGTAATTTATTTTAAATAAGATCGATAATTATGGAGTTATGTAATTTTTAATAATTGTACTCGATACTTTTACGCATCGACTTACGCATTTTTTCATTAAAATATGTCGTGTAGCATAATTGTATAAAATAATAATTGCTGAAATTACAAGTATTACATTATCTCGTGATAATTACCCAATGGATCATTCTATTGGGTATTCGTATCTTGTCGAATTATTGACAAAATTATACTTACTTTAAAGAAGTATAACATTTACTGATTCAACACGAAATAAGTTGATAAAAATGTATATTTATATTTACATTTATTTACAAATACGAAATGCATCGAAAAGAGGAATTTTCAATTGCACTAATGGAAACGTGGCTTGCTTTCTTATTAAGAAACGGCGGGAAAAATGGCTAGAGGTAAGACGAGGCCTACGCGTAGCCTGATGCTTACTTCTAATATGGACACGTTAAGCTGACTGACAACTTCTCTGGAAGGTCTAATTTCGATAAGCGATCAACTTCATATTTCATCCTCTGTTAAAAGTGAACAAATTTGTTTTCTTAATTGTAAGTAACAAAGGTTAATCAAATAAATTTCCTACTTTGTAGAATATGAATACTTGTATAATTGTTACAGAAAATCATTTTATTTCAGATATTTAATATGGATAATGACAGTGATTCGGATGTAGGCGATATTTTAAACGATCTCTTAGCTAATGATGATGCCGAGGATAACCATGAATCCCCACCAAAAGAAATACTGAAAGAATTAGATTTTAATTTTTTAGACAGCGAGCCTAAAGTAAGCGATGAAAGCAAACCTGTTAATCACCAGGAAAAAAGTGAAGTTTACGATGACACGCTCGACTCTTCGGATGATGAGGATAGACGTTATTTTGAGGAACAAAAATATTCCAATTATGGACGTGATATAAAATCTTTATTAAAGAAAGATGGCGTTAAAAAAAATGAGGATAGGCCACTGTCGCGTGAAACAAGTAGCAAAACGTTTGATTTCAGCGCAACAAAAGGCAATAAAAATGTAAATACAGCAGCTAATAATACTCTCGTATCGAAAGATATTTATAGCGATCCATTTTTTGGATTGAGAATTATTAATCCCATAATGTCTTCAGCAGAGCTAAAGACCCGTATGACTGATAAAGTACCAGTAACGGTATCAAAAATTAAATATCATCTTAGTTCAGAAAACATGGAGAAAGATTGGGTAATTGCAGGAGTATTGATACATAAATCTCCACCAAAGACTTCTCAAAAGGGAAGTTCGTATTCTATATGGAAAATAAGCGATTTGTCTGAAAATATGAGCACTGTGTGTCTTTTCGTGTTTAGTAGCGCATATAAAGCACTTTGGAAAACTTCTATTGGAACCGTGATAAGTATTCTTAATCCAAATGTTCTAGAATCTAAAGACAATAATGATTTAGCCACGTTGTCAATTGATAATCCTCAAAGGGTCATGATTCTTGGTAAATCTAAAGACATGGGAAAATGCAGGTCAATAAAGAAAAATGGAGAACCGTGTAATTCTATTGTAAATACTAGGCGTTGTGAATTTTGTTTGTATCATATTAAGCAAGAATATAAGAAGTGCTCTAATAGAGCAGAATTGCAAGCATTTAGCAATACTCAAAAGTTTTCGATAGATATGTTAAAGTTAAAATCGCAACAGCAAAAAAAATCATTTATGAATAATATGCCTGAATTTCATGCCGTTGTTGCAGTTAAGAATAAAAAATTAGAAGAGAAGGATGCTAAACGGTTAGCGTTACTTTTAGGAAGTCAGAAGACTGACAAGTTGACTAGTCAAAATTTGGATAATTTAAATGATAAAAATGGAAAAACAGAAACACCGGAGCAACAAATGAAAAAGGACTTTGATCAGATAAGTAAATCAAGAGGCTGGAAAGTTGCTGCGCTATCAAAATCATCGTCCCAAGACAACGTATCTTTATCACCTACGCTATTAAAATCAAATTCCTACACCCAGAATAATACAGGAAAGAAAAATTTAAGTATGCTTTCTTCTTCATCTTCGAATCCCCGTTTAGGTGTTGGCTGTCTTGGAGGAACAATAGATTTGTCAGAGCCTATAACTAAAAAACATATTAACTTGGCTAAAAATAATGCGATTAAGTGGGTTAAAGAAAATGGGAAAATTAAACCTAAGAATCCTAATAAAGTACGTTTAAATAAAGAAGAGAAAGTAGAAAAGGGAAAGAAGCGATCAAGAGAGTCGGAAAATAATGAGGAACAAAAAGCGAAAAAGCCAAATGTCTTATCGGATAAATTTAAAGAAATTATGCAAGCTAAATCTGTTCATACTGATCTTATTGAAGAATCTTATGAGCAGGAGAAAGAAAAGTACTTCAATAAGTTAGAAATGAAAGAAAGAATGGAAGAAAAAATGTTGACTACTTATAAAGTTCCCTGTAAAGCTGTTACATGTTTAGTCTGTAAATATACATCATTTTCTGCTTCTGACAATTGTAAAGAACAGAAGCATCCATTGCGTGTTATTGATGCAATGAAGAAGTTCTTTAAGTGTGCAGATTGTGGAAATAGAACAGTAAGTTTGGACAGAATACCGTCGCATAGTTGTATAAAATGCAGCAGTTCAAATTGGACAAGGGCTGCCATGATGGATGAAAGAAAAACAAATATTTCGGTCACCGCGTTATCGATACGCGGAGACGAAGAAAGTTATATAGGATCAATGACAAAAGATGCCAATCTTAATCTCTTGGTACCAGAAAAAGATGACAAATAGTATTATGTTATATTTAATAAATTAAAATTTATAAAATGTTATATATAAGAGGATGAGATGTTTTTTTAAAATTTTATATCTATTTAACTTTTATGCTGTATTTTTTAAGCACAGATAATTCTATTTGTTTTTATTGTCCTTAATACCAATATTTTTCACTGTATCGGATATAAAAATATTAATAAACCCTGATGATGTAGTTGCTATATATATACATATATGAATGTAATTAAATATTTTTACAAGACTAATGTTACTTCAGAAACAAAGAAATAAATACATTAAAATCTATCAGTTCAAATGTACATATTAAGCAGAAATGCCTAATTACAACCAGGTATAAAAATAGTATAAAATGTATCCCACCGAGTATTTCTTTTTTATTATATTATGCCAATTTCTTTTCTCCAATATGATTGCAATTCAGTAATAGATTAAAAAAGATAGTTATTCTGTTCAACAACACCTCGTTCCATAGGCGAATAAATCTTATCGATAATTTAAAAACACTATTTTCCATTATTTAATATAAGTAAAATCCACATATATGTATAAAAAGGGAGAGCGTTAACAAAAATGTAAATAGACGTTATAATTGGAACCCGGAAATATCACTTATTGTAAAACCATCACAGAGCAAACACGTTAAAAATTATTTTCCCATTCTATTAACATTCTATCTCCACTATTATTGCTAATTTTACAATTTTTTAAATATTTTTAAATAGTTATTCTAGATATGCCCTGCAAAAACAAATGTCATCCTGACATTTTCGGGTTCTAATAGCAACTTGTTTGCATGAGAAACATAGACTGTATTTTTCACTTCTTATTCATTTTTTTTCATATTATATTCTATTCAGATTCTTATTAAATTTTGATATTAACGATACGTTAATTTTCCTCGTATATAAATTTTGTGTAATGCGTATGTGAAAAAAGGGAGATTGGAAATAATGCTTAATTATCAAATAAATTTTAAGTTGTTTAGAGAAAAAGCGTATTAAAATATTTCATTGTTAATTTTACAAAATTTATATTCTTTTAAATTTTGTATTATTAACAGCAGAGTAACGGTACAATTGTATCATATCATCATTACCGTAATTTAGATGCATATATATATATAAAAAAAAAGGAAAAATAAAGAAATAAATATAAAACATGTATACATATATATATGAGTTAACTATTTGAAAGTTAAAACAAGTATAAATTAACAGTACGGATTCTGTTGAAGCAGTTTCGATCTTCGTAATTAAAATGGTTTTGTTACACAAAATATATTTACGTATCATAAACTATCGTTTTACCATCATAAATCATTATTTCAATATCCCTCTTGATCACTTCACAAAACATTTTTAATAGAACGTGTATCATGGTACGGCCAACATTTTGTCATGTAATCTTGGAATTCACATTTCTACCATGTTCTCGTAATTCACTTCAGTGAAGACGAGTTAAAATCTTTAGGACATAGCACGAGTGTACTTTACGCGTATAATACATACAAAATATGAGGTATTAAATCCGTATTTTGAAAAGTTTGATTAAGCAAAAATTTATAATGATTACATCTTTGTATTGCCTTGCTAGATAAAAAGTAACAGTTGAAGAAACAAAAATATTTTACTAGAGCAATACAGGAGAATAAGATTGCCAAAAAAAAATGATAAATCTGTTAGCAGATTATACAACTATGCTTATGGAAGAGATCATAGGCAAGCCATAATTTAAGTACGTCATTGATTTGTTTAAATGAGATGTACGAACGACGTCTGTTTCTTTCTTTTATGTGTTTTTTCCGCAAACTCGTTTTCTCTGTCTTTTTATCTTACCTTGCAAGAGAAAAAAAAAAAAAAAAAAAAAAAAAAAA
>SMSQ01024392.1:0-54009 GCA_019453375.1 Ctenoplectra terminalis | reverse complement strand
AAAAAAAAAAAAAAAAAAAAAAAAAAAAAAAAGAAAAAAAAGAAAGACATTATTACAGATTACACGGCTTTTCCTAATCTCTTTCAATTGTTTACCGAGTTCTTACAGAACTAGAACTTGCATACTTAAAATAAACTTCTGCTAAGCAGAAGAAATAATCGCACCGATATAGTAATAAATAATTATCTAGATTCCTATTGAAAGAATGTTTACATATAAAAATTTAAAGAAACATTAAGCTGACATTTAACATTTCGCTGCCTTGAAGACAATACACAGATACAATACTTTTAAACCATTATGTTTTGGAATTCGTTGTGCACATACCATAAGCCAGATCATCTTTTTTGTTGAACGTTCTATTTTGATGAAGTTTTCATAAAGCTTTATCCCTGCATCACATACGGTGTGTAATAGTATAAATAATCTAATTATACTATTAATTAACAATACATTATTTTTACCAAAAGATTCATAACATCCACGAACCTTTCTTTACTATACAGCGACATTTCATAAAAGATACTTCACCAAAATTGCACGTTTCATTCTTCTCACATTTATACATACATATTATTGTTTATTACAAAGGCATCATATGAATAAGCAATTTAAATTAACAATGTTCAAATAAATTTTGCAATAGTTTTAATAACTGCCACTTAAATATTGCAGAAGATATTTCATTACTAATGGAGTGCACCGTTGTAACAATCGAAAAGATATATTTCGATACACTTGCGGAGCATTTGTTATATACAATTGTGAGTGTACAAAATATAAGAGTCGAGAGCCAGCAAAGTTAATGTAGATACGAAAAATTATCTCTTATATGTTTATATGTGTATCACTCGATGAGACGGAAAGATTTTATTTTCCTGGGATATTACGCGATCTTAACTTATGTCTAAGGCAACAGTGCCATTAAAAATTTAAGTCTATGTACAGAACTCTTCATTATTCATATGAATTTAGTAATCGGTATAGAATGCACGATACGCAACTTCATGTTTATGATAATCAGTTTATTACAGCTTATCCATCATTGTATCTGAACAAAAATAACGCTACATTCGTCCTCATGCTGTTCGAGTATCTTTTTTTTTTTTTTTGTTTTTTTTTTCTTTTTTAATCATAAAATTCATGACGAGATGACAAACATCAATTTGATACAAAATTATGTCTCCGACCGTGTACTGTACAAACATATTCAGCACGTTAGCGCGTGTAATTATTTAAATAAATCCATGTGAATAATTAAAGAATGTAACTGTAATACAAGGTAATGTCGTGTGAGATAGGCAGGTATCAAGCTGACTTAATTAAGTGTCACAGTCTTCGAGTTGCCTTTTCTTCTTCACGGACATGGATTATCGGCGCGCCACGTGTTGTGCTTCTCACCTTTGTGTATCGATTGTGAATTGCTCGAATGAATTCTAATGAATAATTTCATTACGTGTGTGTTGCATCATATGATAAATTTTATAAACATGTCCTTCTATGTGTCTCTCTTGAAATATGATGCAAGGGAGAACATATACTTATGTTTTCCTCTGAAGCTAAAAGAACTGTCTGTTGAGTCACGGATTTAATAGTCATCCAGATCAAAAGTATCAACTTCAACATCTTCCAACTGCATACTTTGAAAGTCCACTTTGTACCGCAATATACCTGTAAAATACATGTTAACAAAACACTATTTTAGTAGGCTAAAATTTTAAAAGACACGCTTCTGCTATGATGAACTTATGGAAATAAATGAAAGTATTTTAATAATACAATACAAATGATGCTCTATAGAAAAAAAGTGTCATGAATAAATGAATAAAATAGAATTTATTATTTGCAGAGATATAATAATAAATAATTTTAATATATGAATATGTTAGTCATGCATAATGTATTTCTTACAGTGTCTTTCAATTTTTTTTTTACAAAAGTTTAGTACTTTTGAAATACAATGCACGTATATTTTAGAAACATTGACCAAGATGTAATTTGATATAAATCAATATCTAAGAAAAACACTGTTGTTTCAATAGTTATACAATCCAATTCAAAAAATAAAAATATTGCTATCAAACTATAAAAATGATAAATATAAATATATTGATAACATTATGAAGTAAATGAATGTTATACATGTAATGAATACCACAATTTCAAAATTTGTATTAAAAATATAGGTTCTAATTTGTCAAAAATAGAACAAGCAATTAGTACTAAAACAATTATAAAAAAATAACTGCTATAATAAGGAAACTAGTATTAGTAAGGGAATTAGTAGGTAATAAGAAATATACTATGACAAAATACTGTGTAAAAAGAACAATTATTCATCTTATTGGATCTTATGTTGAATAATATTTATGTAAGTCAGCAAAATTTCTAATAAAGAAAATAATATAATAAATTTAATGATTTAATATTTATAACTAAATGTTGATAATGTGACGAAGGAAAAAATTCTAAAAATTAGCAAATAGAATGGTTCTTTCTTTTTTAACAATGTATAATATTCTAAAGCAAAATAATATATTTAACGATAAAGAATGCAATAATAAGGCTTAATAAAATATCAATTTCACTGCTTTTTCTTTCACTAAATTAGTAAAAAGCAATTACTATACCTTTCCCAATATGCAAGCTAATAGAAACAAACCATCAATTAGTACTTATGCTTTATCAAATACACTGACTATTTAACAATGCCTAGCTAGTTATTACATAAACAATAATTATTTAGTTACGTTTTACATTCACCACCAAAGATTATGTCTTATACTAGTATTATACTGAAATATTTTTTAAACATATAAAACCATAATTTATCTTTGGCGATGAAATGAATACCTGCTTATTGCATAACGTGCAGCAAGCAATATTTGTGATTATCTTTTTGTATATGCAGTAACGAGGCCCATTTATATATAAATATATATTAGACACAATTAAAAAAAAAAAAAAAAAAAAAAAAAACTAATGTTTTAGAGTATCATCGTGTTAATATGTAATTTAATTCTGAGATAAATATACGTATCCATTGATCCATGTGAAAAACGGTTTAACCACGATTATTAGTTTACTTGTATACTATTATAATATTAATAATATTGTACGCTATTACTATAATATTCTTAATATATAAATACACTAAAATTTTTGATACGTATAAAATAATTTTTTAAAGATCCTACTGAGATACGCGACTATAAAATTTACAGGAATTATCAAAAAAGCGTGAAGAAAACTAAATTTATATTCGTAAGAAAGAAGGCATTTAAATCACAACATTAAAAATATTATTCAGCATATAAGAATAAAAAAAGACTAAAAAGCATAACATGCAAACAAAAAATTTCCTGTTTACTTCTACTGCAGAATAAAATAAGAAATAGTGGTTTCGATATTATTTCGAAAATCACATATATATATATGTACACACACACATATATGCATAAACATATTTTTTTACATATACTATATAATTTTATGAATTATTATTATATAATTTTAGAATATAATAAAATATCGTTACCGGTAGATAAATATGTTTATCAAAAATTAATCAACTTTTTTATATATATTAATTTTCACGTTACTCGTTAACATATTACTAATACATGGTACGTCTATAACAAATTTACAAACAATAAGATCTATTTATATAACAGATTTGGTACTGCTATAACAATGTTTTGAAAATATGTCTAAAAATCACTAAGAGTGTATTGTATGAATTATCTGTGCTATAATTGATTTTAAAATGTATTATGAGAAAACAAAAGTATTTGTGTCTGTAGAAATAAGCAATAGTATGTTCTTATTAAATTGTGTATCACACCTGCAGTTTAATTTTAATTATTAACAGTATAATGTATAATCACTAAAAAAGAACAGTATCTAATAATGTTTAAGACAGAAAAGTTACACCTCGGAATACTTTCAACTCACCCACTTCAAATACAATTATCCATATTTCATATATATACAAGATTTTCTTAATTTTTATACCACCAAGAAAAAAAGGAGACAGCAAAGTTTTCAGGCTTTTTATTCGTAAAGGTAAACATTATACCTCGAAATTCAAAACTAAAAATATCTATATTCACATTCAAACTCATCAGAAGAGACATACATATACTACAGATTTGCACAGAAGTATTGAACTAACTATTCAGTGAAAAATCCAACAGAAGAAACTGCAAATTTTTTGGACAAATTTATCGTCAATTACATATTAAATGCATACGTTTTAATTATCGATGATAGTATAAATTTACAACATAGGTGAACTTGATTACTGTTCATAATAATAACGTTACAAGCAAGTAAATTTTAATAATTGTATAAAAATTGATCTCTTCATGATGAGTACAGGATTTATATTATAAAGTGATATATTATGTAAGTTTGTATGTAAAGTGCAAATAAGTATAATGAGAGAATTTCATGTACAATGGTTACATAATTAAACTATTGCTACAGCTATCATATGAAACTTCAATTAATATTAATATAATAATTATATTGTGTAATTACTTTATTCATTTTTTAGTGAAAGCTAATACAAGATTCATAAATGCTTTGATAAATTTGTCCAGTTCTGAAAGTAATATGTTCTATAATACACGAAATGTAAACGAATGCACTCAAGACAGAGAAAGAGCTACCTGGTCAACTTTGAGTATTTCACAGATGAAATTAGTAATCATCGAGGTCAACATCATCAAGAGGCTCATCAGCCTGCAGTGACTGGAAATCAACTTTGTAGCGGAGGATTCCTATGCATCAAGATATACTCCATAATTAATAATAGCATTTTTAACTTTCGCTTAATACATGTAATATCTTGACAAAGACCACTCTTCAAACTTTCGTACCACTTTTTTTTGTTTGCGATAAAAATATGCAACGAACGTTTCACAAATGAACGTACTATCTTGAGAAAACCTCAAGATTAGATTACATTTTAACAAGTATTAAAATTTTTCTTATGTATACACAGACATTAAATTTACATCCTTTGCTCTTAATGATTAGCTAATTAAAATGGAATCAGCCGCCTTTCTGTTAGTATACACTTCGAGTAGATGAGTACAAATTATTGCTTCACAAGTATATTACTTTCAGTCGAGTCAAAGTTAGTAGCAGTAAAAACGAATCAAAGAAGTAAACTTACCTCCAATACCGCCAAAACCTCTTACAAACTGAGAACCTTCTTGAGATTTGTCTGTAATGATTTCCAAAGTGGCACCGAAACTCTTGTAGTTGTTTGCTAACCATTCAAGTAGAGGCTGACACTCTACAAGTTCCAATTCTACCCCACTCTGAATACAATACAAAACACGAAATGTTAATTATTTGGATTTACTATACTACTAATTTTATCGATGAAATGATTAATATATTTTAACCTACTTCTTTGTCAGTAAAATGAGTTTTGTCTTTTTCTTGTTCCGGTGTTAGATGTAAAACCTTCTCTTCTGCATTTGTATGGTTCTTTAAAACGTATCGCTGAATATCTAAATTCTCCCAACAAATAAGAGTTTCCACGCTGCCCAATTCTAATGCTCTTAATGTATCTTCTACACCAAAACAATATTTTCCTGTATCTTGTGAAATTTCGTCGAAATAGCGTCCTGAACGAAGTAATGCAGTGAACTGTTTAGTTTCGAATTACAATAATAATTTCATTTTTTTTTTTTTTCTATAGGTCATGAATGTGTACTAACCAATTAATTTCTTTTCCTGAATGAATTTTACATTTTGCAGAGATTCAGCAGCTAACTCTATAGCTTGATTAAAACCATTTTCTCCACCATACGAAACATCTACTAACTTTATAACTTTTGCTTGCAATCTCTAAAACGATAAAAATATACGAAGTTATATCAAATTCAAATTGTGTCGAGCAAATACATTTTTACAAATTTAATTCTACGTAGGTATTATCATTATACATGAACTTACTGGATCAAACATGTCTGATTGACTAAGTTCTGTTTTAAAGTCAGCACTACCCGCTAAAATTAAACCAGCAATATTAGGTTTATCATTGGTAATGTACAATTGGGTGGCAACTTCCGCAACTTTTCGAACGTAGTTGTGTCGTTTCTCCATACGCAACCGAGCAAAACGTAGTGCTGACTGTCCACCTCTGCCTAAAATTAGATTCGATCGATTAGTACATGTTAATAAATATATTATATTATTTTATTTATCGAATATCATATCAATTTCATCACGTACCATGCTTCTTTGGAAGATCTACAGTAAATTTATGTAAAACTTCACGGGTATTTCCTTGTAGCGTACCAAATAATGCTCCATTACCATCCATAACAATAAAACCAAATTTATTGTCATCGGCAAGTAACGCTGTAAGTGCTTCGGTGTGAAACTGAATAACAGCGAAACATGTTAAAATTAATAATTTAATCGAAACGTTTTTCTATCAGATTAAAAATAATGAATTACCTTATTATCGCAAAGATAAAGAGAAGTATTAATAGGCTTAAAAGGTTCAAAATCAATGTTAACTTTCTTTTCTTTTCCTTCCTCTGTTACAATGGTACCGCAATATATTACCAGGCCATTTGGAGGCACTAAAACAATAATTTATAATCGACATTATTAAAGCGTAGAGCATAAATATACACACGAATGCTATTGAATTATACACGTAACGCTTGAAAAAAATATCAACGAGAAAAATTCATTCGCGAATCGTTACATTTAAACACAATAAAATAAATTAAGAAACATGAATAAAAACGGAACGATATTACGATACGAAAGACAAATATAGCAACAATCGGTTAAAATTACCTTTAGTATATAATTTTAGCCTATGTTGTACAGACGTAATTGCACCCAAAACAGATAGTCTATTTACACGAGACTTAATATTCGACGCTGTACCAAACTCATCTGCCAACATCTTGCTTACTCTTGATATTTGATCTTTTGGAGGGATAATTAATGAGATCATACTGGTCCCGTTCCTGCGAAAGAAGATATTCGATGCATGATAATTATATATCGTAAACAATGCTACATCATGAAACAATCTGTTTCTGCGAGGTTCCATTGGTATCGCATTAATAAAATATATTTTTTCTTCGTTCAAACATAAAATTCAACGATAGAGCATTGAATAGGGGCAATACGTTTTTCGGGAACTCTAAAAAGGTGGATCAAATTTTCACGCGACATCGCGTGAAATAAATTTTTGCGACAGAAACGAGTGTCCGTTACTTCTCGCTTACCGCATGCTCTTTAAAGCATATGTGCGGATAGAAAATTGAACAGCTGATAAGAAAAGGCGCGGCAACGTTAATTTCGACCCACTTACCCCCTAGCCATTTCAAGACTTTTTATTAGTTTCTTGATTTTCCAGATCTCGACATTGCGGTCGGCGGAAGTCTCCTCGTTGGACATTGCTGCGCGTTGTGTCGCGTGGTCGCGGCTTACAGGTTCCTACCAAATTAATCGTTTATTACCAACGGGACGAAGCCTGGAAAGGTGGTCCACGTCGACGTGAAAGCCGGATCTACAAATTTTTTTTCTCAAATCAATGATCAATCCGTTTATCGATGAATCTGCTTCAATCCAGTTTATACCGGATTATGTCAGAAAGAACGTGTTCGACAAAGAATTACTGTTCGGTTCAACTAAAATCAAACCTATCCTCTATCACACTTTTCACTCACTTTGAGATCAGTATGTTGATGTTTGCCACAAGTGTTACCTTTTAAAAGCGATACTTGTGACACAGCGGGTACCACGCGAAAGTGAACCTCGGAATGCACACGTCGGCCATGCGATGGCACAGCGAAACGTCAGTACTTCGATGGACGTACTGTACAGTACAAAATGGGAAGCAAAAAGACTGAAGGATTCGTGCGCGAGCAGCGCCTCGAGGCCGCTTGTCGTATCGAGGCGCAGCCGCGTTTGCATTGGTTCTTCGTCCTATTCTATTGGGTTGTCCGGAAATTTCGTGCCGATTTTTAGGGAAAATTCAAACACAACACATTTAAATTTCCTTCTACATTTATTAAATCATGTACGTTACATTTTGTTCTGTAACCTTTCTCCGTCTCTCGCGTAACGCGAATATCCCGTCCTTCGAAAACTTCTTAGGTTTTTCCGCGAAAATCATTTCTATGTTTAACGATAGAGCACCACCGTGCCAGTCGAAATAACTGGTTCGTAATTGGTCATAGAAATTCGATAAATTTACAGTGGCGCGTTTTTAGGGATTTTCTATAATTTTTTAAACGAGATACGCGCAAAGAATGATTACCCATGATATAAGTATTTTTTCAAATACTTATCGTTTCGATTTTTTTGCCACAGATAAGTCTGTTTTAATCGTTGGTAGTTGTAACGTTAATAGCGTATGAAACTAACGAAAATGAATGTATCCTAACCAAACTTTCGTTTAAAAATGCCTCAAGCGTCATTCCTTGGAATATGTACGCGTGTCATTTGTTTTTAATCATTCCGACATATTCGGACCTGTTCTAATGGCACCTACCGAAAATCGGCACCAACTTTCCGGACAACCCGATACATCATTCAATGCTTTATCCGCAGTAACTTACGAACTTGCAGTTTCCAATTGTTTTTTTTTTTTTTCTTTTTTTTTTCATCTATTTTCGCTGAAATTTTGCAACGAGATATGCATTTGTACGCGATAAGATTGATTTAAAAATTCCTATCTTGTATGTTTCGATGCATTTGGACGGTAGCCCGTTTTGGAGAATCAAAATCTATAATGTAGCGGTACTAATTTCTTTTTTTTTATACATCGATATCGATACCAACGCGTTGTTCAAATATTTTTCTCGTTATCGTGTATCTTGTAATATTACGATTCGAAAATGTTTGGTAAATATATTTTTTTCTAGTATCTTTTCGGTTGTACATCATTTTTGGCCACTGTGCCGTTAGTCACGAACGTTGAGCATACTATGTTATCGAATTGCATTTATGTTCGTAAATAATATGACGTTGATAAGACGTTTCTATGTAATATTTAATATTCATTGAAAAAGTGTTGGTTGAAAGAGTAACACTCGATGAATATTGAATATTAATCGTCGTAAATAATCGTGTTAACGTATGATAAATAATACTGATCTTTATTTTTGGCGTATATGTATATATATATATATTTTCTTTTTTTTCAAGTATTCCTTCGAAACTTCAATATTATATGAGTATATTCAAGTTCTTGATAAAATAACAGATTCTTTATCTTCTACAATGGGTATACAAACTTATAAAAAATATATAGAATACATAAAATCAACTGGAATTTGTATCGTTATGGTTGGGTTAGTTAAGAATTCTTGGTACTTTTATGAAAACTATTAATTGAACGATATTGAATGATATTAACGATATTTTTTATGTAGAGGTTGCTGGTTTCTGTATCAATTGCGGCAAGTGTCGCAAATCTTGCAAGCTTCTGTGCCTACTAATGTTCTTAGCAAGGAGCAACCGCATACTCAATATATTTATGTTGATCATCCTCGCTTTAAAGGTATTTATGATAATGTATTGTTATATTGTAATAATTGATAAAAATTCAAATATTCATCGTCAAATGTAATTCTTTCTGTTGTAATTTTAGATGTGCTTATCTTTCGAAAAATTGAAAATTTACAGTCATCCGTGCCAGTGGAATCACTTTCGTTCAGTAACGCTATAATGAAATGGTGGAAATCATTAACCCGTAGCGTAGCGTACAAGTTATTGCACTTGGCGCAATGCGGTAATGAGAGAGAACGATTGAAAGCTCTTTATAGTCTTAATTCCTTAAAACATTTGAAAGGTATTCGTTTCATCTACTATGTATTAACTATTGACATTAACACTTTTCGATAGGTTTAATTATAATTTACTTTAAATTATAGATTGGCATTATCGGCATATTGCACAGATGTTGGATGCAAAAACCGCGGTGTCTCTTGCAAGAATGCCAAACGTTGACGCAAGATTTTTTTTAAAGCCTCCGTACTATCATGTACAGCATAAATTACATGTATGTACAATGGTATTTTACGCTATACTTATATTTGTTTGGAAGCTACGTTTAATAAGATTATATATATATATATTTTTTTTTTCAGGATGTCATAGATAAAATACATCAATTACTCCTCTATTTAAGTTCATTATGCGACAATACGCATCCATGTCTCGTTCAATTTCTTAATAAAAAATTTAAAGATACACCTTCTGTAAGTATACACGCTACCTAAAATTAAAAAATTTCTACTGTGCAAATTATTTTGTACGCGTTTTAATTATCTACAAAGTATGAAACAAACAGGATAGTCTGATACTTGATCACGATTTAACAAACTTAGGGCTGGCTGTAGCACCAGCCATAGTATGGGATCCAGAACTATTACAAAGTTGTGTTCAAGCACTGTGTCATCATTCTTGTCTTGAACAATATAGCAAAGGTAAAGTAAAAAAAAAATTAATAATTTTATGTATCTTTATCTGATCTCTGTTTTTATTTTTAGATATCATCGATGCCGGCGGCCTTTCGTTACTAATGATAATCAAAAAAATGTACAATGATAACATTAACGTGTGTATATTACTTGCAAAAATAATTTCCAATATTTCACTTCATTCGGAGTACTTGGAAAATATTTTCCAAGCAGGTACGTTAAATAGGTTATAATTTTATAATTTTCAAATGGTTACGTATCTCACGTAACATATTTTTCTACTCTAAGGATGGATTGGCACATTAGTAGAATGGTCTCAAAGCAGCGATATAAGATTGTCAGCGCCGGCCAGTCGCGCGTTGGCAAATTTAGATATGGACGAAAATGAGGATGTTAAATACCCGAGACGTATTTATCTTCTTCATCCTCTGCATAAAACGAGAGCTAACATAAAGTTGGATGCTGTTTTCCTACACGGATTGCTTGGTGGTGTATTTATAACATGGCGACAAAGGGATACAGATACATCTGAAATCGGGGCCGTAGGTTTGTTAGTATTACAAATAACTTAGTATAATAAGAGTTAAGTAAGAAACTTACCGATACATTTCATTGAGAGAAAATTAGTTCATATTGGTAACATTTGTTACAGATCCCTACACGATACAAGATGAAATCAATTTTTCAAGTTTAATAGATGATCAGTCGCAAGAATTTTTGAAAGATTTAGCTTACGATTTGCGAAAGCGCGAATGGAATAGAATAGGGCAAGATTTTGAGGTGGTTTTGGAGGATTGCCCTGAAAATATTAATTCTAGAACGAGCGGACCATTTTTCTGCAACGGGTACAGTTTTGTCTTAAATTATACGTTTTAGTGAAAAATTTCTGCATGTTTAGGAGTTTTCAATTTTAGAAACGATGCGTCTATGAAGAAAATTCATCACGATAGGCAACACAAAACGCAGTGTTGGCCTAAAGACTGGTTACCGGAGGATGTTCCATCGCTTCGAGTTATTGGAGTAAATTATGACACAAATTTATCAATGTGGACTCCGTCGTGTCCGATAGAAGGTGTAAAGTAAGTATTTAAATGCGATTAAAATTTTTTTTTTTTCCCGTTTAACTATTAAAAATTTCCATCTTATTTACATTCCTCGTTGATTAGAACTACTATGAGTGAAAGGAGTAAAGAATATATAAAAAAGTTATTAACTGCGGGTGTTGGAAAACGACCCATGATTTGGGTATGTCACTCAATGGGTGGTTTATTAGTGAAAAAGATGCTTGTGGATGGTTTGTTTTACTGTCTTTCGATAGCATAAAATATTTCGATCAGTTTGTAAATTNGTTCATATTGGTAACATTTGTTACAGATCCCTACACGATACAAGATGAAATCAATTTTTCAAGTTTAATAGATGATCAGTCGCAAGAATTTTTGAAAGATTTAGCTTACGATTTGCGAAAGCGCGAATGGGATAGAATAGGGCAAGATTTTGAGGTGGTTTTGGAGGATTGCCCTGAAAATATTAATTCTAGAACGAGCGGACCATTTTTCTGCAACGGGTACAGTTTTGTCTTAAATTATACGTTTTAGTGAAAAATTTCTGCATGTTTAGGAGTTTTCAATTTTAGAAACGATGCGTCTATGAAGAAAATTCATCACGATAGGCAACACAAAACGCAGTGTTGGCCTAAAGACTGGTTACCGGAGGATGTTCCATCGCTTCGAGTTATTGGAGTAAATTATGACACAAATTTATCAATGTGGACTCCGTCGTGTCCGATAGAAGGTGTAAAGTAAGTATTTAAATGCGATTAAAATTTTTTTTTTTTCCCGTTTAACTATTAAAAATTTCCATCTTATTTACATTCCTCGTTGATTAGAACTACTATGAGTGAAAGGAGTAAAGAATATATAAAAAAGTTATTAACTGCGGGTGTTGGAAAACGACCCATGATTTGGGTATGTCACTCAATGGGTGGTTTATTAGTGAAAAAGATGCTTGTGGATGGTTTGTTTTACTGTCTTTCGATAGCATAAAATATTTCGATCAGTTTGTAAATTTATTTACTCGTATACGCAATTATTCTTTTTACAGAATGGAAGAATGGCGATAAAAATGATATATGTAAAAATACGCGTAGCATAGTATTTTATAGTACTCCACATCGAGGTTCTCGCGTGGCAGCATTAAAACAAGCGACACAAATGGTAGTATGGCCATCGGTCGAAGTACAAGAACTTCGTGAAGGTATGTTAAAAGTGTATTATGAAATTATTTAATAAAAATTGTTTAATATATGTATAAGGAATATCATTGATTTTTTTTTTTATAGAGTCGCCCCAACTATTGGAATTACATAACGATTTCCTCAACATGTTGAAAGAATATCCTATAGAGATTGTCAGTTTTAGCGAAACTAAATCTACCTATGTAACATTATTAAAATTTCCATTTCAATTTGTTACTTCCAATTCAGCAGGTATAAATTTGATAAAAATTATTTTATATGTATATCATTAACATTTTGATATATAAAAATTGTAATGTTCATTTTCAGATCCTGGAGTAGGCGAATTCTATGAAATTGCACAAGATCATTTGTCTATATGTAAACCAGCTAGCAGGTAATAATTTAAGTTTTTTTGTTTTCTTTTTAATTTCATATCTATTAGAATTATATTTTTATTTTATAGACATTCCTTCTTATATCAAAAACTTTTGAACGTACTGAAACGTCATATACCCACCCAGAAGACGACTGTTTCTCCAGTTACGGAACTACTGTCATTACCAAGTAAATTATTGTAGTTCTGTAAATATTTTTATATTTTTTATGCGTGATTATAAACAAGTGATATCTATATATTTGATTGTCAAACAATTTATTTTTGTATATGTAAGTCGACAATCATTATTCTATAAGAAAAGGAAGCAAATAAGTATAACAAATTCGTCTTTCTTTCTTTTTTTTTTTTTTAATTATAATAACGATAAGTCCAATTTAGAATGAACATGTTTATATTACAAAAATATCGCTTCTTTTTTAAATACTCATTTCACACCACTGATCATTTGTTTCTTTGACTAGAATGAACAATATAATTTTCGTAATAGAATCGATAAAATAATAGTAATGATTAAATTGTTCAGTAACAGTTCTCTGAAGTCAAGTATAAGATCCTGATTGCTCAATATAAGATAACATTATAGTATATTATACATGAAACTGCGGTAGATTTTAAATATACGAATAAAATATCGTATAAAATGAACAACTTTTTCGTAATTTGAGACGCTTCCTATGATTTAAGTAAAATACGGCAATGGAAAATTTCATATTATAGTCATTTAAGGCACTGAATAAATTAAATAAAAGTAGAGTTGATAGAAATTTTATTTTATTACCGTCAACTTTAAAAATTTGTGTCGTAATCAGGATGATGACGACTCGATAAATTTGTTGTACTGTCGTAACCGCCGTATTTACTGCTGGTATGAGACCCGTTATAGTAATAACCATTCCACTCCGATCTCCAACTATCGTACATATTATATTTCTTGTTGTCTTGAAAAGATTTTTCAACGAGTATCTTGAAATTAAAAATAAAATATATAGATAAATGAATTTAAATGAACTTGAAAAAATATATTTACATCTTGAACCCTTACTTTATTGGAAGTTGATTCAAAAGACTTATCATTCCAGGAAACATCTGGATCAGTCCAAATTGTAGGTACTGGTTTTGAATAATCACTAGATCTCTGAGTTATATTCTTTGCTACTTCCTCTTCATAGATTGTAGATATAGATGGTTTCAATTTTGAACCATTATGACGATTTATTAACTGAGAATAAAATATGTTACGATAAATATTAATTTTACCCAAATATTTGTATTTTTATATATATAACTTAATACTTACAACAGAGACACCAAATATAACGATAAAGACTAATCCAACAACACCAATTACGATCACAGCAATTGCCCATTGTGGAACTAATCTATCGTCTTTTTCAATGTACCGAGGAGTAGTTGCTTTGGGAATCACTGTAAAAAAAACAAAAGAAAAAAAGAAATTATTTTCAAAGCAATTGCCAAGGTATTAATTTTATAAGACCTATATTTATCAATAATATAACGTACCCACAAAATCTGTATATTTTGGATCGATTGTAAATGATCCAAGTTTTATCGAACCTTTCGTTTTGGTCTCATTCCATCTGTTCGTGTTATACGTTCTCAATGAATCGTGGAAAATGACTTTCAACTCTTGCGTGTTAACTCTTTGCTCCAAGTCGGTCAATTCGATGAAATAATCGACTAAAATGCTACCCTCGCTGAAATTTATAAATTGACCAATTAAACGAATAGATTGCTTTTGCAACAATTTTAAGGAATTTTTAAATAACATATTCTGCATCATTACCTGAACGAATCAATCCTTATTTTTTTATACCACTTTGCTAGGACAGCAGATTTTGAGAATATGAAGTTCATCTATTAAAAAGCAAAAAAAAAAAAAAAACAATTTTATCAATGTATAAAAAAAAAAATGCAACTTTTAACACGTTGAGTGCCACGTCAGTCATCGATGACTGACACTGAACTTCCCGTTCAGGCTGCGTCAGTCACCTGTGGCTGACAGTGTAAAATATGATATAAAACTAAAGAATTAACATTGTTTTAAGTTGTTACCTAAAATTTACTTAAAGTCCACTTAATTTTGATTTAATACGAGATTTTATTATTAATATAGTAAATTTATAGTAAATTTAACATGCTAGTAGTGCGCTTCGCATTGCTGTACCACGATACCAGTGCGCGTGGCCTGAAGGGGATTTCCTTATAAAATCGCGTGGCGCTCAACGTGTTAATTTAATAATGGATTCATGAAAGTACCTCTTGTTCAATTTCATTAGCAAGATGTTGCCATTCTTGAGTATTTCGATCAAGCAGTTCCGGTACCCAGCTTGCATTACCAATTATCTTTATAGTTCCAGCGACTTCGCATTCTTCTTCACAAACACCTGGTGTAGTTGGTCTAGGCGTTGTCGTTGTAGTCGACGTCGTCGAAGTGCTCGACGTTACCTCGGTTATTGGGATAATCGACGCGGATGAAATTGTTGCGGTTCGGGCAGCTTCGAGCAACTTTTCTATCGAAATTGGGGTAGTCGATGGAGTGGGCCATCCAGTAAATTCTGTGGTAGCTCTGCAAAACGGTTTGGACAAAATTTTTATAGTCCGACTGTAGCAGAATGTACGTTTGACTTTCAACTATCTTAAAGTTCAATCAATTTTAAATTTAATCTTAAAGTTTACACCTAACATAAGATTCACCTGGTCGGCCATCCTTTCTGTATTTTCGGCGTAACCGTGCCAGGTCCATCGCCTCGAGAACTCGGGGGCGTGGTAATCTTATGCATAGGTTTTCGTCCTCCGGGTCTGCTGGGAAACACGATTTTCAAACCTCCAGGTTTACTCGTCGTGGACGAAGTAGATTCTGTCGTTGGAAGAGCATTAGATTCGGTGAAAGTCTCAGTGGGAACATCTTTCGTTTCTGAAGCGAGATTTTTGCTCTTCTGTTCATAATCACGCGGTAACAAGGCAGAAATATCAAATTTTGTTTTGGCGAATAGATCTTGAATCGTTTTCTCAACCGGTAGCTTCTCTGGCGAAGCATCCACACTCTTCGTTGTTTTTGTCGTCGTTGTTCTTGCCGTGGTTGTAGTCTGCTCGGTTTTCGTGCTCGATGTTCCTTCGGTCTTCTTTTTATTATAATCCGGTGGCAACAGTGATGATATATCAACCTTGGATTTCGCAAGAATATCGCTCAACAGGGAGCTCTCTGTAACAGCTCCGTCCTCTTTCTTCAATTTGTATCCAGGCGGCAGGAAAGCGCTAATATCTTGAACGATCAAGTTGGTTTTAGGTTTTTTCGTTGTAGCGGAGGTGGTAGACGCGAGCTGAATCGTGGTCGAATCTGTCGTCGTGGTAGTTGTGCTCTTTGTGGGCCACCTAAAAGAAATTAATCATAGTTTCTCTCGCATTGCTATACGCTTACTTTATTAAGCTTGCATTAAGAAACAATTGCAACATTTACAGTTACCTAACACAGGTCTACTCAATTATCGCGCACAGATACATTTATGTACAAAAATATTCGGTGTGATAAAAAATATGGAATATTCTTTTCCATTTCTTCGTACAACCGTTAATAACTATCATTGCGACACACATATCTAAAGAAATATTATATTATACCCAAGAAATGTGCATATTTATCAAAACCTAATACAAAACTATGAAACAGTATAATCTTTCTAAAAAAATTTTTAAACCATCGAGAAAAAGAAGTCACGAACCTAAATCCAGTCTTCGGAAGTGTCGACGCCGTCGTCGAACTTCTCATAACGAAATCACGCGGCAGCAACCCTTCCAGGCTATCGAGCGTCGTTTCGATCTTCGGCTTAGGTGTGGCGTGATCGGTTCTCTTATCGTTATATCGGCGAGGTACAAACTTGCTAATAACCGGTGTCTTAGCTGTGGTAGTATACCTTCTCCTGTTATTCCGATCCCTCTCATTCAAAACGTCCAATTGAAGCGTGTTGCCAGCAGTTCTAAAGCCACCGGCGAGGAAACCGCTTGATAATTCGGATTGTACCCTGTCCAATTTATCAATGATACTCTCGGTAGATTCTGGAGGCGGCGAGGTCTTCTTTTCACTGTTCTGACCGATCGGTTCGATGCGATCTATCACGGGAAATGGTAAAAACCGTGCGCCAGATATGCTGCGACTGGTTTGAACGGAAGCTAATATTCTGGACGTGTCTTCGGTTGTTACTGCTGTCACAGGTTGCTCCGTGGTTCCCGTCGACGTTGAAGAGGGTGGTGCAGCGACCTGTTCGGTGGTGGTCGGAGGAGACGTCGTTGGAACGGAAATTGTGCCATTAACGACACTCTTGGTCGTTACCACGGATACTACCGCTTCTCCGATCAAAATGGAGCTATCAGCGGAGGAGGAATTTATTTCCGCTTTCGGTGGTCCGAGAAAGGCGAACGTTTTTACGCTACTTTCCATTGAAGAGCCTTCCTCGGCGTTCGTCGTTGAAATTGGCGTATCTAGATCTTTCTCTCCTAACAGGTCCGCGGAAGAATCGTTTGCGTTCGCCACGTGATGAGAATCTAAATTTTCTTCCTCTTTCTTCGAGAAACTGTGTTCGTTATCCCGCGATCTTTCAACGTCCTCTCGTTCCTCCTGTTCTTCCGTCTCTTTCGCCTCTTCCTCCCCGTCCGGATAGTCGAGGACGTCGGTGTTCGCTGCAATGTTTCGATCTTGAGAATCTTGTTTTTGTGGACAACGACACGGAAGAAACGCGTTGAAAATGTTGAGCTCATTTGTCGCGTTTCTTTCTGTCTACGCACGAGACTTTCGACGGCACCGGGTGACGAAACGAGCTTACATAATGCAGAACGCGTTTACAAAGATCATAATTATTTGATACTGTCGCGTTACGTCACGACAAGAAAAAAAAAAAAGAGCAGGCTAAAGTGTGACCACGCCTTGACGGTTTTCCGTTATGATAGCGAGTAATTGATTTGGTCTTTCAATTTCAAGTATCTAACCACGAGGAAACTAATTGATTTGATTTTTGTAAAGTTTTCTTATACAACTTCTGATATGATAATCTATTATTTAATGGTGGTTTAATTTTTATATTTATATTATATTAAGATTTCTCTAGAAGATTATAAAATTTCTAAAGCAAATAATAATGCGCATAAAGCGTTCCGCTTACAGTTTCCCGATTATTAAATAATATGTCTTGAATTGAAAACTATAAACGACGCTAGAAAATTTATAGTTCTCTTATCTTACCTGCGGCTTGATACCGCGATCGATTACTACTTTCGTAATCGTCATAGTAATAATACGCATCGTATTGACTCGTCGAGGGATCTTCCATATAATCTTCATCCCTGGACGTGTCTTCTGTCTGAGCAGTTAAAGCAGACAGAGATTTTTCATGTTTCACCGTGGCATCGGTAATTTTAGAGAGCTCCGATGCTTTGTGCTCTTTTGGATCAGCTTCAGTCTCGTACTCGTCCTCGTAAACTTCTTCGCCTACTTCCTCATCGCGTTCGGTGCTCTTTCCGTTTACTTTCGACGTCTCCATGACGTTGTTCTCATCCAGGGAACGTAATAGCGTTTCCGCCGGATTGTTGGCCGAAGGAGATGCATTTTTCTCCTGTTGCTCGTACACCGAGTTCGTCGGTATCAGACGCGACAATTTGTCCCAAGACTCGGCTGATCCTAGAAAGAAAACAGATAAATTTATCACGGTGTCTGGAGAAAAATTGAAAAACGATAAGAAAATGTTGGAATTAAATAAATGATTAAAGTGGTTTCAATTTTATGAGGAATATAATAAATAGTAATTTATCCTAAAATTGAATAGAAAATTTAAACGCGACAGTTTTAAAGAAAAGTATCAATAACGGAAAAAAGTAATAGTAAATCTGATAAGAACGCTTAAAAAATTTAATTATTATATCATAAGGTATGATATAAATGATAAATAATTTCAAAAATTAGAACGTTGCGAACAATAACAGTGCAATGTGGCTATCGCTTACGAAACAACATAAATAAATGAAAGGAAGAAAAATTAGAGCACCAAAGATGGAAAATGGGTGTGCTCGATGCACACAATCATTTATAAATCATGGTTGTTCCCTCGTGGACTTTAACTAGCGCGTTGCGTGAGAAACTGTCCCGAGGTGTTTCCGAAAGAAAGCGAAGACGCTTTCCAGCATTGTTTCTTCACGTTTTGTAATGCCGTTTGCGTCGAGGAACAGTCCATTTCATTCTCTTGGCTTCTCGCGGAAAATGCGTTACCACATTTCCCTGCTACACTATGCGATTAAATAATTATTTTCTCCACGGTGGAATGCCAAACCGTGCAAAATACGTACTGCTTACTATTTCACTTATTTACTCCAGAGATTTATAAAAATTTATTTTGTTTTTCTTTTTTTTCTTTTAACAAATTTTTTCAGGTTCAAGAACATCGAATATAGTTTTTATTCAAAACGAGATAATTTGCACGATTTTCTCTCTCGATGATTCAGTTTTACACCAATGTTCTCCTTTTCCTTGCTTTCGATTAGAAAAAGTGCGCTCTACTTTCCGTATTCCGGAATGGCCAGGCTTTCTTTTATCAAAATTGAGTTAAAGACAATTACACCGTCTCTAAATTACTACTTCTAATAGCGAACGATTAAAAAAAAATGATTGCAACATTTAACGTTAATGATACAGCGCAACAAAGTATAACACACTATTCCAAGCAAGCAATTAAAAAACAATGTTTCTAAAAAATCTTGAAGAATAAATCAAATCTCTGGAGCCACAGAAGCCCTGCAAATTTTCCCAGCCTTCGCGTTAAAAGGAACTACAGTCTGGCCCAGTTTCTCCTCGTATAATATTAATAACGTTAGTTCCGCTACTCTTGTGGCCTCGCTTCATTCTTACACGCCATTCCCTTTTTCGAATCGAATAATTTCGAATTAATTTATCGTTCTTCTCTTGAATTATCGATTTCTTTACATTAAAACAAAAACAAAATATATATATATACATATATCTAAAAAATAATTCGAACCTTCAAGTCCTCTCTATTCTTCAAATTTGCTTCAAGCATTAAATATTCTCCGCTCGATTCAGTGAACAATACACCCACCAAGTTCTAAACCTCTTTTTAGCACCCTATTCGCATCGTAAAATATATGACGACTGCATAAAGTATACATAAGCTCGGTTAACGATGGTTTTATCCAGCAGAGGTGAATATTATATTTTCCGGAGTGAACGACTCAGCATATTCTGAATCGTAAGAACACGAAATACTCTTGAAAAGGGTTATATCAGTGGTTGGTGTCGTAACTGGAATAGTTCCGTGGGTGTGTCCACGATGGAATCGACAAGGCTCCAGGCCTTTGAAATCCGAGCGCGAATATAAATTAAGGCGCGGTTACGCTGCTCGAATGCGTTAATCGTGCCGACTTTCTTACAGTTCTCTTCTCGGCGAACGGTTTGTTTTCTCACAGTTAGATCCGTCGACGCACGCGTTCGCTTTAATTACGGGTTAGCAAAGTTCACTTGCACTTTTTCAGCTCGAGCTTCACGCTTGGTTCGTCGCGTTTTCGTTTTGGGAGGGAAACTCTGGAAATGTACGAATTATCTCAGTCCATTCATTCTTTCCTTGCAACGATATTTGTGTAATTCAACGATCCGTTACAAACGATTTACCAAAATAATATACTTAACTGATTCAAAGGATTTTTATTTTTTTAATCAATTCTTCAACATTTCTTATAATTTATTCTCGATCATATCGAACAATGAATTTGTTTCTATATAAACGTATCGCTGATTAGAACCGAACGATACAGTTCACCGATCGTGCTTCGTGTCTCGCGTCATAAATTATTGCGCTATTAGAAGTGTAACGTGTGAATACTTGCGGTAAGTGCCACGTGATTAACTGTCAACGGAAATATGCGTTACTTTGCACCATGTATCTTATTTTATGCTAATCCACCATATTTTTTTAAACTACCGAGTTGCAGAATCGACGTTGAATTACCTTCATTAAAATAAAACCTATCAACAATCTCCGTTACTTGCGAGGGAAACATTTATCAACGCTCCGAGTAATTTCAGTGAAACCTAATCGGCCTTGTTCTAGTAAATAAATTAAATTTTTACTTTCCCGCGTTCGATATCGTATTTCATAATGCGACGCCGATAAAATTGATTTGCAAATTTGTCGATAACCAACGCAACTCGAAATCTCATGGGTTAAATGCTGCCCTGTATCTTTCACAGGAACACGCTCGTATATCTTGCAGGCGTTTCCGGCGTTCGTACTTACCGGAATCGATATTCTCAGCTGTCTCGACCGGTTGTTGGCAAATTCATCGATCTATTGACGTAATTCGAAATCACTTATACGGCCAATACCAGTTCGTATTTTCAGTGGAACTTGTTCGGTACTTTCACGATCGAGACAGCAGGAAGTGTCTGGTTGAATTCTAACGGGTGTACGTGCACGAAGGGAGCGAGAAGTCGCGCGTGCCAGGCTTAGGCAACGAAGTTGTAAATAATGGGCCCGAGTGCAGCCGTTCTCCTTTCGATCGTCCTTCGACTTGATCGCTCCTACTCTCCGCACATACGTTCACACGAATTCTTAACATTAAGTACTTGCTTAAATGCCGATCACGGATTTTCTTCGTGCTACAAAACNCTATATAAACGTATCGCTGATTAGAACCGAACGATACAGTTCACCGATCGTGCTTCGTGTCTCGCGTCATAAATTATTGCGCTATTAGAAGTGTAACGTGTGAATACTTGCGGTAAGTGCCACGTGATTAACTGTCAACGGAAATATGCGTTACTTTGCACCATGTATCTTATTTTATGCTAATCCACCATATTTTTTTAAACTACCGAGTTGCAGAATCGACGTTGAATTACCTTCATTAAAATAAAACCTATCAACAATCTCCGTTACTTGCGAGGGAAACATTTATCAACGCTCCGAGTAATTTCAGTGAAACCTAATCGGCCTTGTTCTAGTAAATAAATTAAATTTTTACTTTCCCGCGTTCGATATCGTATTTCATAATGCGACGCCGATAAAATTGATTTGCAAATTTGTCGATAACCAACGCAACTCGAAATCTCATGGGTTAAATGCTGCCCTGTATCTTTCACAGGAACACGCTCGTATATCTTGCAGGCGTTTCCGGCGTTCGTACTTACCGGAATCGATATTCTCAGCTGTCTCGACCGGTTGTTGGCAAATTCATCGATCTATTGACGTAATTCGAAATCACTTATACGGCCAATACCAGTTCGTATTTTCAGTGGAACTTGTTCGGTACTTTCACGATCGAGACAGCAGGAAGTGTCTGGTTGAATTCTAACGGGTGTACGTGCACGAAGGGAGCGAGAAGTCGCGCGTGCCAGGCTTAGGCAACGAAGTTGTAAATAATGGGCCCGAGTGCAGCCGTTCTCCTTTCGATCGTCCTTCGACTTGATCGCTCCTACTCTCCGCACATACGTTCACACGAATTCTTAACATTAAGTACTTGCTTAAATGCCGATCACGGATTTTCTTCGTGCTACAAAACTTTTTATCACGTTATTATGGTTGATTCTTGAAAACTTATTGCTAATTAATTATTGATACATCGGTCGATCAGATAGTGCATTACTTGTATAGTCAAATATATTTTAATAAAAAGAAAAAAGAAAAAAGAAAAAAATGGTTTACTTTCAACATGTACACTCTGTATACATCTTAAAGCTCATTTCAGCATTTTCATCAGTTTACTTTCTAGTAAAATTTCTTAATCGATGTGTCAGTTCGCAATTTCGCTCGATGTACCTGCAACGCTATCAAATTATCAACTTTCATTGTTAATTGACTGGTTGTACGTACAGTCGGTCACAAAAGTATTCGGCCGTCTTAGATATTATTGAATTTCGTATACAATTACAGGTTCGTACAATTAAGAATAAAAACCTTAATCAAAAACTGTACGTATGCAACAAGAAACGATATTCCAAAGAAATAATATTAATGTCTAAGCAAATTGGATACTTTTGTGACCAACTGTGGACGATCAAAATATAGCAGCCTCGTTGAAAAAATGTTTACTCGAACCGGAAAATATACAGACATCCCCTGATCGTATCTTTCATTGTGCAGTACAATAGCGCGTGTAATACCGGTTGCTAAAAATGCATACAATTATGAGTACCATAACATTGCAACTTTGTTTACGCGTTTATTATCGCGGCTATTACAAATGCATACCTCTACTACATTTTACCAAGCCTTTATCCGTTCGTCCCGGGTAAACGTATAAACGAGCGGTGTGACCTCGCACGATTTCAGATCGATTAAAACCGCTTGCACCTTCTCTCTCGCTCGATCGTGTATCTGTGTACAGCCGCAGATTGCAGAACTACATCCATCGGTGTATTACGAAGATATTTTGAAATAACACGTTTCGCGATTATTGTACCGTGACTTTTCTTATCCGAGACGAATGTAAAAGGCGAAAGATTCGCGTCCGCACGCAACGAAACAGCCTCAACGATCGTGCCATTTTATGGCCTACAATCCTAGTGAAAACGAAGCCTAAATAAGAAACGCGCCTCGTCAAAGATTCGACGCTCGGTACACGCTTTCCATAAGCGAGCACACCGTTATTATGCCACCTCGAGCGATTAATGCAAATTCTCGATACGCGGTGTCAAGTTCCATCGTTGTGCGAACGTGATTAATGGCGAACTTCACGCGCAGATCGGCGCTTAGCGGTTTTTCATTATTAGCATCTGTTTGTTCATGGCGGTACGTTTCTATGATATTTAAACAATTTTTAATCCAACGTTGATCGACTAATTAAGTTTTTTTTTCACGTCTGTTTCCAGCACCCGATGAATAATGGTAATGGTTAAAAGAAATTGTACAAGATTTAGACGAACACGATGATCGATGCAGAAATAAGGCGAAAGAAATTGCTCGGTCGATATTGCTATGCATATTGACACAAACTTTCTCTAGAGAAGTTTCTTTTTCAAGGTTAATGACTCAGCTGAGAAAGAAGCTATATCGTTTGACTTACTAATCTCGTAACACTATTTATAGAACCGTGGAAACTGTATTTCATTAATGGACGTTGCAGTTGTAGATCGCTTCTGAGAACCTGAGATTCGACGCAACACTTGCTTCGTATTTTGGACTTTCCTGACCAGATGATTAAGACAGGATGATACACCTGACTATGAAATTTCGCAAAAATCTCACCTATTACGAGATCCGTGAGACGAGCATCATTAAACTTTGCACTGAAAGGTGCTAGGGCTTGGAACGCACGGTGAAACCTAGTCATATTTCACGGAAATCACTTACGTGAGAACCGTTTATTCTCGCACGCCCACAATGCGAATATCGATACGTCTTAGATTTACTGTTAGCTCCTGACAGACCTATTAATATTTATGTATATAACTGTTCTTTCAAGATAAAACAATAATGCGCTATTTATAGTTTTTTTTGTTTTTTTTTTAATTTCTTGTGAAAACGAAAATTATATTTTGTTATACAAAAGAATAATTTACGTTTACCATTCTAAGTCTACTGGTCAATGTTTTGCACGATACGCATCATAAAAATAATAAATTGAAATAAAAAAAAGAATATATGGCGCGAAGAAAAGATAAAACAATAATGCGCCATTTATAGTTTTCTTTTGTTTTTTTTTAATTTCTTGTCAAAACGAAAATTATATTTTCTTTATACAAAAGAATAATTTACGTTTACCATTTTAAGTCTACTGGTCAATGTTTTGCACGATACGCATCATAAAAATAATAAATTGAAATAAAAAAAAGAAATATATGGCGCGAAGAAAACAACATTTTCGATACAGTCGGAACGCATTCTACAGGTGACCCGAAACACTATTTCTAGAACTCGGATTCGAATAACAAATTAACACTGGCTCTTTCACTTTTCTGTTATTAGACAAAATTCTTACGAGTGAGCCAGTGAAGGAAGCACGAACAATTTCACTATCATTAAACGTACTTTGCATTACAGATTACTTGAGTTTCTTACTTCTTCGTCTGATTTATTTACGACTCTATTAACATCGAAATTATTCTACATACATATACAACGAATAAATTAAAATTCGCTGGAACAAGGTATTGAAATCATATTTTTTTTTATCTTTGTAAACGTAGTTAGAAATTGTCCACATAATTCAAACATTAAGATAACGAATCTATTTCCACAGATTTCACGTCGATTGTCATTTCGGTATCTACCTTTACGGCCGTTACACAATACACGATAATAGAAAAATAATACGGTTGAATTACGTCAATTTTATCCACTCGTGTATCCACCACAATTTCAAGTTAGATATATCCGTTTTAGGGAATCACGATAATCGCTCGTCTCGAAATCGTTATTACAGGCAACAATGGAGGTTCAATTGCGTTATCGTGGTACGCGAGTTGTACATAACTCTCGTATGGAATCGGTGTTCTATTGTATTGCGTATTGTATCGCAATGTACCAGGTCACGAATTCAAACTATCCAGTATTGCACGACGGTCATCCATCGTTTATCCTGTTTGCAGGTTTAAGGCCGGATTGCACCAAGTATTGCGCTATTCCTAGTTATGCTCCCAGAGAATTCGTGCATACCATTCATACAAGTATCCGTGTATCTGCAATCTGTTCATCTATGTTTATGCACCGAGTAAGACTTTCTTACGAAACTATTGCGGCCTGCTGAATAAAGGTACAAAAAGTGTCGCTTAATGGTACCAGTTTATAAAACAACACCGAGCTTGTCAATTCCAATTTATACGATTTTTCTTTTTCTTTTTCTCGATCGTCATCAACGTATTGATACTTCGCAGCGATAACTGATCGAAAATTTTCTCGACCGTGGAAACAACAAAGAATACGAATTAAGCCAGAAAGGCTTTACAGTGGCCAGTGAATCGTGACAGTCATACACCGTTGACTCGCTGGATTACATAAATACAACCTACACGTTCCACTGGTATTACGTTGTCAAAATCAAACGGGACCTTTCAACGGTACCGGTTGAATAAACTCCGAAGCCCACTGTTGCACGTAAATCATCCGGCAATAATGTACCTCGAAGAATCCGAAGAAGCTTCTCGTAGGACAGTAAAAATTCAGCTGGACAACCTAGGATCTCATAAATTTCCCGCGACACATATGTCCACGAGGACACCCGCGTTCGCTCTGTGCTTTATCCATGAAAGGATTGCGCGATTGTTGGCGGTAGCGCGGCCTCCCGGTCGGAACGCGAAACACGTTCGTATACTCGAATTCGCTGTTCCAAAGGGGTACTTTTCGCGCGGATATTTTCGAAGCAAAAAAAGAAAAAAGACGTACCTTGCTGACAGTTCGCTGCGAGGAAGGAGCAGCCAAGGATTATAAATGTCAGACTTGCGTCGACGAGTCGGATATCGTTCGTTCTGCGTCTCGACATTTTTCCTTCGCACTTGTTCACACCGCGCACTCTTTTTTTTTTTTTTTTCTATCGACACGATTTCGCACGATTCCGCACGATTTCGAGGCAGTTCGCCCAACTGTCAGAACAACACTGTCATCGCAACGACGCTGAAATCGACGGACCTTTTTCGTCGCGACGTATCTGCGTCGTCGATTTTTATCGACGAACGACGGACAGACACATCCTCGGAACAGAAAAGAAACGTTCCCGAGCACTGCGCGCTTGTCACTGGCCACGGGTAGAAAGCAAAATCCCACTTTCACTTGGTGGCTGCGCGCCTCGCGAGGCGGAGCTGGCACGTCGAGGCCATCGAGATCTTTCCCTCTCCTTTCTGTTCGGTCACTTCTCTTGTACCTCTCTTCTCGTATACGCGTCTCTTTGTGACGATCAACGAGAGGGAGCCGATACTTAGAAAAACCGAGGGGACGGGTTTTAGCAAAAATTTGAGAACGTCCGGGTACGACCTTTCTTGTACCTTCGCGAAGGCCGTTGGTGAGGATCAATGATCTTTCGCAACGATTTTAGAACGGGGAATTATAAAACGGGTGTCGAAGGGGAGTCGGGAACCCTGAAGTTGAGGTTGCTTTGCAGCTTAAACGCTAAACAGTTTCTCATGAGATCAATTAATTTTTTTACATGATTTTAAGTTTCTTTGAGAAACTTTTGTTGATCGTGAAATGATACATTCTTTTTTTGTACCATTGATCAGATGTTACTTTTTAAATTTAGTAAATGTCAACTGTAATTCTCGTGGCTATGAAAACCTACTTACATTTAAATTCTATATTTTAAAGTAAGAATACTTTAGTTTGAAATTTAAAAAAAAGCATAAACTATGTTACGATAAATTGTTTATAAGAATTACTATGAATTTTGAAGATACGTTAGAGTTATACCTCATTTTTAATTGATCGTTAAAAAAATTCCATCTGTGCATCAGCATTATGTTCGGGAAACACTATAAAATATTTCGACGTAGTTTTATGTCCTCGCATAATGCGTTTCACAAAGTAAACTGCATTCTGGTTATATTTAGCGCGGGTTTAGCATCTTTATTTCGGTATCATCTATCGTTCTTTTTTTTTTTCAGGCCCGAAAGAATGCAGCCCAAGAATGTCATAACACGGGCGCGTCCTTCGTCAGGACCTTCGGAAACATTTTTTCGGCGTCGATTTTATCCTGCCGCGGCACGTTCGTTAACCCTTACCGGTTACGGCCGACCTTTAGGAATCGATGTACCACCGATTCCGAACTGATTCACATCCGGCAAGAAACCAGACGGTCACGATAGAAAAAAAGACGAGCAAGGTCGGGACAGCTAGGGAAAGTAATATCGTGACGCAATAAGGTTGACGATGATGCTCTATAATAGCTTCTACATTACCGCTGCAACGGTATCTCGGATTAGTAATACCGTGTTTACATGTTTTACGTCACGTACCGTCGCTTTTTCTATCGCTTTTTTATTTCCTGTGATCGACCTCTTGCGAGCGTATTAAAAAGAAAAAGAAAAATTGCTTTTCGTTCCTTCGGGGCTGGTATATTTTTATGCAAGCTTTTAGAGCGGAACGTTAGGGTTCTTTTTTGGAAATTTAATTAAACGAGGTTGTAGAACAGGCTTGGAACTTATTAAAGTCAAAGGAGGTAGACTGATAAAAATTTAAGAAACTAGTTCTTTGTGTATGTATATTTCTTATGCCAGGTAACGTTATTTAAATATTAATTTATTCTACGAATCTTGTACATTGGGTGTCGGATAAGTTTTTGATAAAGATTTAGTAACGCGTTTGATAGTTAATAGTGGAAAGGATAATGAGGAAGCGGAAGGAAAGGGATAAAGCTGTTTGATACGTGCTAGACTTCCTGCGAAATATATCGTTGTTCAGATTTTCAACTACTATTTACACGAAATTACGAGAAGATTCAGTTACAAACTAGCCATCGCGTCAAGTTGCCAATTTGTATTCGTACGGAGTTAGCAGGAAGTGCAACGCGGTCCTGATTCTAACGGTAACAACGACAAAGATATACCATATACCACCATGTACGGTATTTTGTTTCGTGACAACGCTACGAATTCACAAAATAATGTGTTCGCGTTTTAAAATTCCTTAGTCACCCACACGAGTGACTACACTCTGTCTTTAAAATTTTTTTTATAAAATTGTTTTCAGATCGATGAACGTTTCAACGCAGTTTTAATAGAATTTATATATTAAAAAGAATATTGTTGTATAAAACGGATACGGTGCGATAGCATACCTTTTACGATGATTGGAAGATCTTAGTGCAAAAACTGACTAAGTTCAGATTTTTTAATTTCTGTGAAATTGAATAAAATAATCGACAATGTATGAAAATATACAAAACTTTAAAAAGTAGAATTCTGTTAAAAAATGGACCTACCAGCTTTCCGCACCAAGATCTTCGATTGCAGGCGTTGAAATCTTCGTTCCTATGCAGGCATTGAAATCACCGCGTGAGTCGCCTTGTACTATAATTTCTGATTTAACTGATAATAATGACAGTATAGGTAAATAAATGCTTGTCAGCAATTTACGAAGGTAAATCTGTATAATTAGTATAATTTTTTTTGTTTTATATTCAAAATAAAATCATGCGATTGTGCGATTAATCATGTGATTGAAAAAGATTGTTTCCTTTTTGTAATGTTACAACGTGCACAAATTTTATTACATTTATTCTATGTACATTATTTATATTGTAACATTATAACATTACATAATTGTGTTAATTAAAATTCAATTTTTTTTTCTTTCTTTTTTTTTTTTTGTTGAGGTAAAAATAATCGTACAGACGTTAAATAAACAATTTTTAGTATCGTTCGATATGAAATAAAATGTACAATTTATTGCGGTAATTTTTGCGATCTGCAATTATTTTTATTACGAGATCGCGTTTTATCGATACTCTTCATTGCTTACGCAAGTCTGCAATGAAATATTATAAAACATTAGAAATAAAATGTACATAATCGTAGATCATTAGAAGATACATGTAAATGTTTTTCATCGCAATTTTCATGATTGATTTATTGAACAAAATATATGTTTCTATCGTATCTGTTTACGATAGAGATCTCGCACCGTAAAAATGCCACATGAATTAACGATGAATAATTATTTATCGTGAATAATCTGTCGAATTCGTTGGACGTATTTTACCTTTCGTGATTTTTCTTAAAATCAAAAGATTTTAGACGAGAATATTTTGTAGGATACTTACGTTTCATTATCCAACAGAGCTGTGTGAGAAAAATAATTCGAAAACTGGAAACATGATTTCCGGACTGTACTCCGACAAAAAAAAGTATCGTGCGTGATTGTCGTATGTTATACATTTTTTTTTCTTTTTTNTTTTTTTTTTTTTGTTGAGGTAAAAATAATCGTACAGACGTTAAATAAACAATTTTTAGTATCGTTCGATATGAAATAAAATGTACAATTTATTGCGGTAATTTTTGCGATCTGCAATTATTTTTATTACGAGATCGCGTTTTATCGATACTCTTCATTGCTTACGCAAGTCTGCAATGAAATATTATAAAACATTAGAAATAAAATGTACATAATCGTAGATCATTAGAAGATACATGTAAATGTTTTTCATCGCAATTTTCATGATTGATTTATTGAACAAAATATATGTTTCTATCGTATCTGTTTACGATAGAGATCTCGCACCGTAAAAATGCCACATGAATTAACGATGAATAATTATTTATCGTGAATAATCTGTCGAATTCGTTGGACGTATTTTACCTTTCGTGATTTTTCTTAAAATCAAAAGATTTTAGACGAGAATATTTTGTAGGATACTTACGTTTCATTATCCAACAGAGCTGTGTGAGAAAAATAATTCGAAAACTGGAAACATGATTTCCGGACTGTACTCCGACAAAAAAAAGTATCGTGCGTGATTGTCGTATGTTATACATTTTTTTTTTTTTTTTTTTTTTTTTTTTTTTTTTTTTTTTAATATAAGGATTATATTTTTCGAATTATTATATTTGAACATCAGTTTATAGAAATTCACTGCACATGCTTTTAACTAGTCGAGAGTGTTAACAGACACTCGCAATTCTCATGTAATTTTCATACAAAATATTCATAATGGAGTGCTTATGTAACAAACCTGGATAAAATATGTATAAAATTCGCACTTTATGATATCACTATATAATATTCCTAATTATCCTTCCGTTAAATTTATAATACCTATTTTAATGTAATCCAACAAATAATGATATGCTTACACTATGGCATCTTTACAGTATGACACACATTTTTAGCTGTGTGGAATTGGCGTTAATTTTATTGAATCCTATAATTACAGGTGATAATCATCTCATGTGTAAAGTACTTCAATTCAACTACAGCTATAAATTCATTCACTGATTTGTTATTTGGACACCATATGTATACCATGCTTGGATGCGGGCCTCGTTAGCTAGAACAAAAATAGTTTCCGCAAATTCAAACGCGTATAGACATCTTTTTCGTTTCATTGGAGACGATAATTACTTTGTGGTTGGTCTTCTTGAAGGTTCTGAGGCAGTAGGCGGTGGAGGCGGACCCCTACGTGCCAATTCTTCTAAGTATCCCATCAATAAACGGGATCGTTCAGCAGCTGCTGCTTCTAATACAAGAAATCTTCGATCCTTCCTTAACAGTTCTTCGATTTCTGCAAAATGTACACTACCTTCTTGCACTTTTTTATACGTCTTATCGGTAATAAGTTTTGTTTCCTAGAATTAATATTTGATAAATTAATATTTAAGCAATTAATAGAGAAAACAAGATATTACATAATAATAAAAACAGGAATTATAATATATCATCAACTTACTTGTAGAAGTTCTCTAAAATCAGCTTTTGCCGCAACAAGTTTATCTTTAATATACTCTTTGAACTCTTTTTCACATTTCTGCAAAGAAAATGAACAACGTATATAAAACAGCGTTTAAATAATAAAGTTACTCGTAATTGGTTCTTATAGGCTTTTAAGCGAGTAGTTACATACCCGATCACTAGATGAAAATTTAAGATATCTAGGATCATCTTTTAATAATTTTTTTATGTCTCTCCACGATGCGGTAAGTTCAGTGGAGGCTCCAACTTCGTCGAGAAGTTCTCGGAATTTATCACGTTTCTTGCGACTAAGCTGCTCTATGTGTTCGTTAAATAATCTTTCTTTCTCTTCACGATCTAAGCTTTCTGCTAATTCCCATCTGTGATCTTTTCTCAATTGTCGTTTCGCTTCTCGCCAAGCTAAGTCACCATTCCTTACCTATAAGCAAAATCAATTCGATGTTAAAATACGTATTATAATGGAAGATAAGAAGCTCGATTTAGAAGCTTTAGATTTAGATTTAGACGAATAGATTTTCTGTATCGAATAATGCAGCATGATCCCTTAAAAACAGTAAACAATTGCTGTTGTTTTAAATTTTTACAAAGAGATCATTATTATTGAAGTATCAAGCACAAAATACATACCAGATCTGCAAGAAGAGCACTGAAATGCTGTACTGCTTCCGTATGACGATGATGCTGCCTTTCCTTATCTCTATCGCGAAGATGCGTGGCAAGAGTTCTCTGTACTTCTCTCTCCCTTTCGCGAAGGCTCGCTTCCGCTCTTCTTTCTCGTTCTCGTTTCTGTTTTTCACGATCTTCCTCTGAATCAGACTGTTCCTCCACATCCTCCTTCTAAGCAAAGAAACGGAACGTTAATTATCATAGACTTACATTTCATTTATCCAACAGGTTGAAATACCTACGTCGTTTTCTTTTTTCGTAGGTTTCTCGTCATTGTCTTCAATTTCTCCACTTTCTTTTTCCGCTACCGCTTCCTTCTTTTCTTTTCCATTCTCCTCCGAAGGTACTTCGCTTCTGCGTTTCTTGTCCTTTGAACTGTCCTTGTCAGCACGGTCCTTCGACGACTTCTCCTTGTACTTATCAACATCCTTTCGATCCCTGTCCTTCTTCTCTGACTTGTGATGATCTTTGTCCCTGTGCCGGTGATCTTTGTCTTTTTCCTTCTCCTTTTTCCGTTCCTCCTTTAGCATACGAATGTAATCCCTAAACCAATCTTCTCTTGTGCTTGCCGACTCTACGACTCTGTACCTCCAATCTGATTCCAATTTTTTCTTACAATCACTCCAATGCGAATGTCTGTCGATGTCTTTGTGCTCACGTAGCATCGCTATGAATTCCTTTTTCACCTGAAACGCATTTACCATAAGAGTTTTCATTGTTGAAGAATAATCAGCTTTTGCTTACACTCTATTTATACAATTCTGTCTTAAAATTGAATATCTTAATTATTTATTTTATTCTTAATTTTTTTTTTTTTTTTTTTTTTTTTTTTTTTTTTTTTTTTTTTTTTTTTTTTTTTTTTTTTTTTTTTTTTTTTTTTTTTTTTTTTTTTTTTTTTTTTTTTTTTTTTTTTTTTTTTTTTTTTTTTTTTTTTTTTTTTTTTTTTTTTTTTTTTTTTTTTTTTTTTTTTTTTTTTTTTTTTTTTTTTTTTTTTTTTTTTTTTTTTTTTTTTTTTTTTTTTTTTTTTTTTTTTTTTTTTTTTTTTTTTTTTTTTTTTTTTTTTTTTTTTTTTTTTTTTTTTGCTTGTTTCTGTTTAATCATGCACGCTTAATAATTTCCAACCAATGAGTACACGTTCAGCCACATTACAATCACTTTGACATTATTATATATACGTGTATATAAAAATTAATGACTTGTAATGTGGATCAAACTATGTCAACTTGCAAACCTTTTTATTGGTTTTCAAACTACATTTCGTTAGGGGTAGAAGAAATAGTCATTCATGTCATTCGTTCGTGTCAGGAGGTATCACAACGTTAAGGGCTCTACTTGTTGGAATTTTTAATGAAATAAGCTGGTCAGTTTTGCTGGAAAAAAATTATAATCATTATAGCTGCAAAAATAATTATTTACCAACCGAGTCATCATTAAACATTTTGCATATTGAGACACTTGAAGCTGGTACAACATGATATCGAAATGCAAAATATAAAGAGGAGAAGTATGCTATTATTTAATGATCAGACGGAATATAAAATGAATAAATTTTTATCGGCTGCCCTTGCTGAAAAGAAAAATGTCGTTAGTATATCGTCACGAGATTTTGAAAATGTTAAAAGCTCTCAGCCGTTCAAATTACGAAACGAGGTTTTACTTTTTCTAATTATTTTTTTTTTTTCTACAGTATATTCTCAAAATATTTATGCATCTACTTTTAATGCTATTATTAATGAATTTTACAATGTGTAATATGAATATGGTTTAACGAAACTTTGGATAAATAAAAATAGAAAAATGTTACAGTTAAACTGAAGTGGAACCTTCGAAAATTTTTATTAACAAAGTTCTATGCTACTTTGAACGTTTAAAAAAATTTTCCATTATAGGAGATATAATTAATTAATTAATTCACTTTAAGATTCTATATGTTTTTGGTTCCTTCATTTTTAAATTATCATAATAAAAACTGATAGCAATATTTAATATATTTTCAAATTCCCATTACGTAATTTGTAAACGACCTATATTTTCGATATAATAATAATAATAATAATAATAATAATAATTTATTATTTTATTTACGTAAACTTAATACACGTCTATTTCACAATGAAAGATGACTAGAGTTCAGAGTTGCTGGCACATTTCGGTCTTGAAATTTTTTCTTTTTTTTCTTTTCTTTCTTTCTTTTTTTTTTTTTTTTATTACAGTTATTACTCGGATCCTGATCCTATACAATTTTGAGGTAGTAAGAAACTTGTGCCACAATTGTCTAACTTTCATCTAAACACAATTATTGCAAAGTCCACTTCTATTATTTTTAAGACAAAAGCAGTCAAGGTTCTCTGAAGAATACAAACCAAATTTCATAAAAGCACACTCATTCTATTATTTCAATATACTCATCTTGTTGCTTCAAATATATTAAATTTTTAAACAAAAATGCTTGTGTTGTATTTCATGGCAATTACAATATCTATACTTTTTGTAATAATGTAAAAAAAAGATTTATGAAACAAGAGGTATCTAAACACCAATTGAAATGTGTATTAATTTCTGATATAAATATCAATTTTTCAATTATATTCCAACTTTTAGTGTGCCATGTATTGACATAAGAACAACTGCCAAAAAGTCATTCTCCTAACGATTAAAGCTATCGGTACAAACAAAAATATGACAGAATTATATTTTATACAAAATAAAGTGTAAGAAAAGAATTTGTTCTTATGTTGATACATTGATTGTAAAACAAATTGGTAGCTTTTTTTTTTCTCAAAGCAAATAACGGTTCTTTATCTCCAGAAAACAGAATAAGATCTGCAAATATGCTTTTGGAATTGATGCTACCATTTTAGGGTTGACACCCCATTTTTGCTGACAATAAATTTAATTCCTTTGAAATTGGTTTTGATTTTTGGGGAAAAGTTAATCTTTTGAAGTAACGAGGATTACGAGTAATATACAAATACCGAGTTCGTTCATTCTCATGACTCTGCTTTGGAGTAAAGAATGCGGCGCGCGAGGGTGTGCCAACTGTGCCACGCAGTGTAGGTGGGGATGGTAGATGACATCATCCATGCCACCAACCAGCTTCAGAACCAAGCCACTCCACATACGGAACCTGTCCTGCCTGCCTCCTGACTGAAGTGGAGAGTTCAGAACACATAAGTACATAAGGAACCGTCACATACTAAGATTTTATTCTCTACATCTCCCATCTTACAGCTACAAAACTTTTGTCTATCGAGAAAATCTACTGGAGTAGAGAATTATTAGAGAAACTTCTCCTGGTATGTGTTCTTCAGCCGTTAATTTAGGAATTCATATTAGATAAATCTTACAAGTGGAACAAAATAGTAACATACCTATAGAACCTGAAAGAATTATTTAATTATTGCTGAAAATATAAATTTATTATGCATTATATCCTGTCTTATTTAATATTAGAACATTTCTCCTCTACTTATTACTCATTTACGTATCATCGCATATTGCATATTCTTTTTCGAACGATAAAACAATACAAATTTTACTTTGGTGCTGAACAAAGACTTATTCAGCTTTTAAGTAACTTATCGCGAATGTAATATTATATATTTTTATTTTATATTTTCTTCGTAATGTATTACGATTTCCCAGAATAAAATGAAGGGTGTGTATCTATGAGAATGAAGTTTAGTATGGAAGAGGGAAAGGTTTAATAGATATATTCGAAAAGAATTTTTTTTTTTATGATACTTTCATACACGCGGAGAATCGAGGTACAAAATAATGGACTAGGTATTATTCGCTGAAATTGAATTCGATACGAAACTGTGAACTGTATCTCCGAATACTTCGAAACACTTGTATCATTCAGATTGTTATAATATAATGTAATATTTAAAGAATTTTAAAGAGAATAACAAGTACCTTAATTCTCACATATTTAAGAAATTTTTTATGTTTTATATCGCGTGAATGAATTAACATGTACAGTATTTTTTCTTACTTATGGTACTGATTAAGGTAATGAATATCTAAAGTATTTATAAAATTTCAATTAAATTTCTGATACTGTAGCACAATCCTGAAAAGCAATATTTTCATTGCAAAATCAATAGTGTTAATAAAATGAAAATACCTGTTCTCGTTTTGCTGTTTTTTCCTCTTTTTCCTTCTTTCGCACTTCCAGTAGATATTCGTTGAATAGGCTCTCTCGTTCACGCATCTTTTCTACATTCTTAAACCGTTCATCACGCCCATGTTTTTGAGCAAAATCACTAAATGAGGATCTAAAACACAAAATATTAATTTATTGTAAAGCAAATAATAATAAAAAAAAACATTTAGTATTACTTACAAATTTTTAAGGAATTTTTTCTAAAAGTATTACATACTTTCCATGAAGACCAGCTTCTTCTAACAGTTTTTGGAATTGCTCTTTCCGTTCCTTCATTTTGTTCCTCTTTTCCCGCCTCTCTTCTTCAGCTCTCTCCTTTACGTACTTCTCGAACACTTGCTTCCTCTCCTTTGACGTCAAAAGTAAATACCGGGGGTCAAACACAATTTTATGAAGCTCCTTTTCCCAAGTGCTAAACGCGGATACCTATCAATCAAGATTGTTTAAATTAAATAAATTTTACTTTATATTTTGCGTGTCATTTATATCAATTAATAATGATTTACATCTTTCTCTGCAAGCATATCTCTGAACGATTTAATTCTTGTCTCCAAAGGAACAATTGCCCTCTCTCTAGCTGCTCGTACTTCCGCTTCTATTGCAGCTTCTTTCCCGATGTCAATAGTCTTTTTACTTTCTTTCTCTTCCTCTTCTTTCGGGGTAACAGCTAAAACGAGTGTGGTAATTTTACTGACACGTTAAAATTTTAACACAATGCAAATCATTGGTATAATATTTACTTTTCGTATCTTCTTGTTTCATCTTTTTCGCTGGTGTTGGTTGGTCATCATCGCTGCTTTCGCTTGTATCCGACTGACGCGGCGTTTTAGTAGTTACTACTGCATCTGGTGGAGTAGATACCATTTTATCGACATCTTGACGGCCAATGAGATCATCGGGTCTTTCCCAGACAGAAATTCGCGACGAGGGGTTGTAGAAAAATACGCGTCCATCGCCCGTCCAAACAACGCACCTAATAAATCAAGTTTAAATTGATATTTTCCTTGAGTAACATAAAAAGTGTTAAATTAACTTTTAAAGATATACCAAGGAGTTCCAGGCACTGGTGTGCTAGAGATTGGTCTAGATTTATCTTGAGGCTTCGCAGCTTCTTTAGGTGCCGATTCCTCCTTTTTCGGTTTATTAGCGTCTGCTTCTTTTACATTATCTTTGGTTTCGTGATTGCTCTCTTGAGGTTTTTCTTGTTTTGTGAGCTCAGCAGCTACATTGTTACTAGTAACAGTATTACTAGGCACAGTAGTATTTGCAGAGTTGGCAGCCGCTTCTTCTGTCTTTTGCCGCAGTGCCAATTTTGCACCTGGTAACAAATTTGATTACGATAAACACTTTTGCGTTGAACATCTTACTTGCAAACTTGTATCATAAAAACATACTTTCAAGATCTTTTAAAGCTTGTGGTTTTTCCCAAACAGACTCTCCAGCTTTGCTGTTATAATAATATAACCTGCCATCTGGAGCGCGATGCTCCGTCCACACCATGGCGGATGCTACTAATTCTTGATCGAGTTGAGCTAATATTGCAGGATCTTCCGTCGGAGCTTGCGGAGCCATTACTCCATGCGGCATTTGTGGCATGCCTGATAAAAGATTTGTTTTATTAAAAAAGAAAAAAAAAATCATATAATTATTTTTTACATATAATATATAACATTGTATTACCCCAATTTGCCTGTGGCGGACCATAGCCTCCAAAAGGCTGGAATCCCGGGGGTGGCATACCAAAAGGTGCTGCTCCGAATTGTGTTGCAATTGGACCACCAAATTGATTTGGCATCCTGTGTTGCATAGGTATCATATTAGGAGGGGGTTGCATCATATTTGTATTTACCGCTGGGGTATTCATAGTTGGGGCATTAGTTACTGTTGTAGGTGCTGTACCTGCGTTTAAAAGCACAATATTATGATATTTTTATTCAAGTTTCTTGTACGTTGATTAAAATTTTTTATACAAAAATTATTGTACCGTACCATTTGCTTGTGACGCGTCGGTTGGTTGCGTGTTCATATCCGGTGCTTCACCAAGTGTTGGCGGTGGACCTGTACCAGGCGGTGCGGTACTGAGTTGGTTAATAGCATCTGCATTATTTGTCGAAGATTGTTCACTACTTTGAGAAACCCTATTTTCACTAATTTGATTCGGGGTAGTAGCTGTAGAAGTAGGAGTATTAGACGGGGTTGTTTGTTTAGATGCTCCGTGTACCAACTGTTCTAACTGTAAAAAAAGTAAACATTGTTTAGTACAGATATTAATCGTACATGTTAATGATAGAAAACTGCAATGAAATCTGACGTACCTGGTCTTGTACCATGACTTTAACGTTTGGTCCCTCTGGCTTTGTCCACGTAGTTTCTCTTGTACGAATATTGTAATAATATGATTTTCCATCCGGTGTTTTCGTCTCTACCCATACCTCTCCATTGAGATCTAAGCCTGGAATGTTTGCTTGCTGTTGCGCCTGCTGTTGCGGAGGCTGCTGCTGACCTGGAATCTATAACAAAGTTCCAGGTGTTACAACGAGATATTTATATGGTCCACTACGTTTCTGTAAATCAAAATTTACGTTATTCATATTTGGTGGTCCCATTCCAGGAGGTGGTCCGTACGGTCCCGGACCTGTCCCAATTGGGCCATTCATCATGTGTGGTGGTGGCTAATTGCATATAAAGTGAAATTATACTTAATCACTTTATAGGGAAAAATTTCAAGCCAGAAGACATAAAATCAAATGATAATTACCATTCCTGGAGGTCCCATGAGGTTCGGCGGTCCCATAAGATTCGGTGGCCCCATAGGTCCCCAACTAGGATCGAACGGCGGAGGTCCTCGAAATCTTGGTCCTGCTGGCCCCGGTGGACAGTTTGGCCTAGGAGGTCCCTCGAACGGAAATCCGTTATTAGCTCCACGAAACATTGGTCCTCTAGGTCCAAATCCTCTTCCTCTAAATCTTGGAGGCCCACCTCTCATGGGAAAATCAAACCCACCTCTGCCACGACCCCTTGAATTATTGTTATTTATCTTGACTATATACTTTACGTACCATACGTCTGAATCATTTACCCATCTGTAGACATCATCGTCTTCTCTTGTACTAACTTTACGTTTAATAACAACAAACTCAAACACGAATGCAACGATATCACGTGCGAATCAACTATTTGTTGCGTACGCCTCGTTTACATTATTTTTCAACAAAAAGTATGAATATTGTCGACGGTGTTGTTACCTTCTCGTGTGTTATGTTGAATACGTGAAAGAAAAAAAAAAGAAACAATCTGCGTTTACAAATGAGAAATTCGTTATCACAGAAAGTTTATGAAACAAATTAATCAAACATTATATTCAACAATTGTGGGCAAATCATTTCATCGTATAGGAGCGTAAGTAGTAATAATACACGCGTTTCCATAGTATTTACTAAGGTGTAAGTAGTTCGTGGCAATACGAAGTTTGCTCGTTCTCGTCAGGCATATATTAAGAGGTCATGCATAACTATTGTGAAGGGGACAACTTAACCTTACTTCCTCGTCTCGTATTTTCGTGAACGCGTAACGTGAGGGGTGTATGGGGTGATAAGAGAAACTATAACGCACCTAAAGCCTCCTCTTCCCCGTGGTACGAAATGCCTATAATCTTCTCCATCGAAACTGTAATCTTCAGTTTCTTCCATACCCTCCTCATTATGCTCCTGTTCATTATTAGAAGCGGTTTCGGTAACCGCGGCTGTTTGCTCGGTACTCACTTCCATTTTACAATAATATAGAAATTAAAAGTTTATTTTCTATACGCCCATTTATTTCTTTTCTCAGCTTGCACAAAAACGCCGCAAACAAATCACTATTTTATTCAATGTAAGCCGTAAACATATTATTACCAACGCAAGGAAACCATTTTCCTAGGATTCAATTGTCAGTGGGGGAAACATAACAGCTTGTAATTACATCACTCGCGCGATCAGTCGTTTTCTTCGATATTTCTTCGATATTTCTTCCTGAATTTCTGGTTAACATAATTTTATATTTTACGATTAAATCTTCAACTCTTTGGGACACGCTGGGATTAAAAGCGTCCCATCTTTTTGACGCACCGTAATGCACGGTGGGACATTTTTAGTTAGACAGACTTAGGGAAAAGGACGCGCTTTAATAAGTACCTATATAATAAATAGTTGGACTATTTCAGTCCCACCCTGTAACAATAAATTTAATTAAATTATTGTTATTCTTTAATGCTTTTACATAATGCGATTCCTTTATTAGTAAGAATATACCAATTTTGTTTCGTTTGATATTTGATTTCTATGCAACATGGGTCTACTTTGTTATCTGAAATCCTGTGCCGCAAAGAGTTAAATCGTGATAATAAACGTTAGTTCGTGAGCTACGTCGATACTGAGTTCCTCGATGCAGTTAAAAGATGAACTTTTGCTGTGGAAACAAGAAATAAAAGAAGATTCGAACGAGGTAAAGTGGTTATTCAAATATCTTTCCCGCGATCTTAGCGAGCGTCTCAAGAACCGCGTAATTGTTAGAATTGTCTCGCTTATTGAGAAAGATTTTCCTCGTACGCATATTTATCGTTATAAATCGTTCGTATTTTCTTGATCGGTAAAGATTTCATGTTTTTCACTATTCTCTGTGAGAAGCACGATTAATTGCTTCTCGATTGTTTAAACATGGCAGGCGAACATCGCTTGGAAACAAGTGACTGCGCAACAAAAGATTTAATTTTAATCGACGGTACCTTTTCACTAGATAAATTAACTGTTCATTTTAACGTAGCGAAATATACTTGGATAATTTAATCGAATAATTGAAACAATATATAATTATGTATCAAAGGTTCGTTTAGAATCGCTTAATTTATATTTTCTTATTTTTCGGTTACTTACATTTTATTTCTTTATTTGCACAGGATTTGTCCGGTATTTACAATAATTTTATTTATAATGCATGATTTATACTTATATTGTAATATATATTGTAATTATATTGTAACCACGATTGTTACCTTAGATTTTCAATTATACTTCGTGATTAATTTATTTCTCATGTTATTTCGTTTTCATTGTTTCACAATTTCCTATGTAATGTTAGAAAAAGAAAAGAGGATCATAATCTTCCTACTTCGTTTAATAATTTTCATTCAGATCAAAATTGTATAACATTCTAATTTTAACTCGTAAAATAAGAGAAAAAGATTCTTTATCGAACAATGTGTATAGATCTTTTTTTAAACGCTTGAAATCGACCGATCCGACTACTGTTTTCGATCGTACGTACAAGCTCGTGTATAGTTGGTTTGTCGGCACACCTGTCCACGTATTAACTTTGCCTCTGATCACACAGCGTCACAGCGTATGCACTTAAGACTGTTTGTACAACCGATATCTATAGTGACATGTCAGTTACCTGTCAAAGGTTCGCGATAATAGTATCGATAATGCTCGTGGAATTAGATTTAGTCAGCGTCTTTGTGAACGTCATCCTCGAAGCGCCTCTATTTATCTCGTGATCATGAAACTATCTTGCGATTCAAGGCAGGAAATTCTGGATTGTAGTTTCGTAAAAATTCATAACTGCGAATCGTTAAATGTACGATAAGATATATTAAATATTGCTTTATTTTTTAATAATAAAATTTTTTAAATATAGGTTATACGCGCCTTGCAGCGAGCAACCAGCTATTCAGCCGCCATATCAGTGGGACCTCGCAATTACTATTATCTTTAATAGTAAGTTGCATGTTATCTGATACTTTACCAAAAACGCTTCATACATAGTCGATTAATCGATAAAATTGATTAAATTCATATTTCTTAATTTTTGGTTATATTAAAGTTTCATTATCTAATTTATAATACAATAAATTAGATAATAGTAATTTAAATCTGTTTCAAGATACACAAGATTTTTCTCATTAGAGATTTCTAATAATGTATAACTGTAAGAAACTTAAAAATCTTTTTTTCAACTTCTAAAAAGATTTCTATTTTATATGGATAAAATTTACAGTAATCAAGGATACATATTTTTAATATCTTATTATATCTTAAAAACTGCAATCTAATTTAAAAATAGTGGATTGTTCAATTTTATCACCAAGTTGACTATATATTAATAATTGAAGGCTTCAGTTAATGAAAGGATCGCGTAACATTTTTGAGAAAATTAAGTTATTTTAGTGAATAAAGACGGTATATGATATTCTCTCATGTGCTACCTTATTTCACTTTCTATCATCACAGATTACAAACTTACAAAGTGGACGAAGGAACTTCTTATTAAATCAAATAAAAAAATGTCGAAGGAGCAATTTTCTAACGTAATTTACTACAAATTAAAAATCTCTGAAGCCTTGAATTGCCTCTGTATTGCCTCTGTATTGCCTCGAAACAGAGGTTCCATAATAATTATCAACGATATTATTTTTTTATCGTCGTTTTTACACGCCGATACTCGCAACGCAAGTCGGCGCGTTATTAAACCGATAATCGTCTCCGCTCGTGTAAATGGATAAGAGTAAATTAATGTTCGTGCAATCGAACGATGTAATTCGGACGTGGTATTCGCAATTAGCACCGTCTGATTTCGCGGTTTGCCACGATCGGTCGTGTCGTGTGTATTGAGTCGTCGCGTGGAGAACTTCCCTTGTGACCCGCGAGAGATTATTGTTAGATCTCGAATAACGGGCCGCGTGCCTTCGATTCTCCATGACCGTGTTAGGTCTCATTCAATGTAAGTATGTATATTAAATTTCCACACCGATATTCGCCCTTCGCGATCCATTTCTCTTAAGATCGAAATTACAATGGCCCACATTTGCCAGCTGAACCGTTTAATTTCCTCTTCTCCCGTGCCAGTTTTAGCACTTTGTTCTTTGTGTCGCACCGTTCCAATCTACATTCTTTTTCCTTTCGCCGAATGTTCCACTTATGCGAGTACTTGTTTCGGTAAGAATTACTTTGCACGCGTAAGCAGTTTCTTGTTTCTAAGGCAATAGAAATATATTTTGTAGCAATTTTTGTTCGGTTAGAAAATTATACCCGAAGGCCTATCGGTTAGGGCAGGAGTCTTCTGGCCTTTCGAGCGAGTCAGTTCGCATTTTACATTAGTAGAACATAAACTTTAGTTATGTTATAAGTACAATCCTGATTTAGTTACTTGTCCTTAGACTACCTCTTATAATTTTTTTCTGTTTGTAGACAAAGTTTGTATCTTACTACACCATTCCGTTTTTTGACTAATTTATAGATATGCCGAAGGACTCGTAATTTTAATATCATTAACCCTTAGCGCTTCCTTGGCTCTGCTACGGAGATATTCTGTTTTCAACACGATTGCGCTCAATTGCCAAAGATATACCACGATGAATTACAAAATTAACCGTTTGCACTCGGAGCTATCTCGCGACATTTTTATAGGAAAGCGTGCAAACAGAAATCGTTCCATATTTCGGTATATACGATACTTTTTGATTTGCTGTCTCTTGCCATTTGAAATAAAGAACTTCAAGGAAACATGCATTTTCTAAAAAAGTTATGCCGACGTAAGTTCATCCTCTGTAATCATTAATAAACTCTGATGTCCCCTGAGAGGAGACGTTCGAGTGCAAAGGGTTAAAAATTTATGTTTCGTTTACGAGAGGAAAAAGGATATTTGTAAAATGAGTAAAAACAAGTACTTTCACGAGCAATAGTAATTTTTTCCGTTCAAAATGAAACTTCTTTTCTTCGGTTTTCTTTCTACGATAAAGAATCGTATGGAGTGCAAAGGGTTAACATCGAAGCTAAGACGAGAGGCTTAAGATTCTTTTGAATATTAAATAATACCAATAATTAATTATATAAATTATCCTCGGAAAGCAACGTCTCCAAAATTCAAGATAAATGTTTCGTAAAACCCATCTATCGCCAGATCTTGCAGCAGCCACAAATTAATTTAACTCCAACAGTTATTTTTGAGTGTAAACTGCAACGAATCCCCTTTCTTCGTCGAACCGTGAAGCCACAGAGGTTTTCAGGGAAGATCGGGAATTCCGAAAAGCTCGACAATGTCACAGGATGAATCAACATTTTCCCAGCCAAGCAATTTCTTTTGAACCTTAGTTCTGCGTTGTCTAAATCGCGCGTCCTATTTTCAAAATGGCCGACGCGAGTTCGTCGCGCGTCGAGGCGACGGTCCTTTTTGTTCCAACGGTGTTCGCAGATTTATTTTCGCAGCCTCGAATTAGTCGAGGGTCAATGACAAGCGCGACGAAGGTAGTTAACGCGGGGAATCGTCAACGCTTTTAAGTATGAAAAGAAGAATATGCAAGGATAGAGGGAAAGGGAAAACGAGAGAAAAGAAAGAAAGACTTAACGATAGGGGGCGGAGGCAAGGAACTCCACGGTCGAAGGAGTTGACGTTTTGGTACTGAAATAGCTTTAAACCACTACGAGTCAGAAATACTCGTGCCATTCCCCCTTTAATGCCCAGGAACATAGGGTGAAGAGAAGAAAGCACCGATTTGAGGGCAGAGAAGCTAGAAAACGACGACTTTACGACCTCATCTCGCGCCCATTCGACGGTACAAAGTGGATTGTACGCGAAAGAATCTTGCGTTGAGTTTTTAAATTTTGTTTTGATCGGAATTGGAGAAGATTCTATTGTTCTTTTTCGTATCCATAATTTACTATGATTAATTTATGGAGGATATTGTTATCCCATTGCGCCCATTCGACAAAGCAGATTATGCGCGAAAGAATCTCGTGTTCAGTTTTTAAATTTTGTTTTGATCGGAATTGGAGAAGACTCTATCGTTCTTTTTCGTATCCATAATTTACTATGATTAATTTATGGAGGATATTGTTATCCCATTGCGCCTATTCGACAAAGCAGATTATGCGCGAAAGAATCTCGTGTTCAGTTTTTAAATTTTGTTTTGATCGGAATTGGAGAAGACTCTATCGTTCTTTTTCGTATCCATAATTTACTATGATTAATTTATGGAGGGATATTGTTATCGGTGAACTTAAAAAGAGATTTATCGCTGGTAAATATTTTTTTAATTCCACTTACAATTAGTCTTTAAACCTAGTTCTTTGCGCACTCTGTGCAGCTCCGTGTAAACGATTTAATTGTTCTTTCTTGAGATAAAGTATTTTAATAGCGCTGAGAATTAAAATAGAATTAGAATAAAATTACATCGGTTTATCTCAGGAGTGACGGTAAAAGAAAAATTATTTTTCTGAGTTTCTTTTTCTCGCTCGTGGATCCCTTTGAAACGCTTAAAAATTAACCAACATGTAAGTTCACGTTTTCGTATCTAGCTTATGGTTCGTTTTACATTTCCTGTTACTGAGAGTCGTCGAGTACTAAAGAAACATGTTTCCTTGTAATACAACAGATTGCATTGTTAACCACATTGATAAGTCGGGTATTAACCCAGTTGGAAATTCGCGTGCTAAACGTTAACTCGCGTTCATGCTATTTTCTTTACTTAATCTCTTTTTCGTGAGTGGTATTCATATTTTGCCAAGAATATAAGACTTGGTACAAAGGGTGCGTGGTTTGTGTATTGTTTCTGGTTCGTCCTTGTTCCTTAAAAATCGCAGTGTTTTGTTTAAAAAAAAAAGAAAAAGAAAAAAAAGAGAACACCGTATAAACAGGTGTAAGGTTTGCTTTGGTCGCTTTCGACATTCATTGCAAGCTTTATGGGAGCGTACAGTTTGTTTTCTGTAAAAAAACGTTCTGTCTTTGTCGAAGCGTCGTACAGTCATTGATAATGATACAATTATTGAATAATTAATCTGCTTAGAAAAATATAAATACTTACTCTTGTTATAAAATTGGAAGATGAATATTCTGGTCGTAAAAAATGTGATTCAGCAGAGACAAAGTATTTTATCGCAGAATCGAATCGGTACATTCTTATAATTATTAGTTGTCAGAAATAAACGAATCTTCCACGAAAACGTGTTAGAATAATTGTGACGTAAAAATGTGATATACATATGTGTATATATATCGTTTCTCTTCAAAAGAGACTCATCGTAGGTTGAGGAAGAACTCGTCTGTGGATTTATGGCAGTTTCTCCTGAATAAGTCGGAATACCGCGCTCATTATTTCTTTTTTTCTTTTTTTACGGCTACATAAAGGAAAGCTGCATTTTATAAGAAACATCTTACTTTGACGTAAAGCTGCTCTCCACTTTCTGTATACTTTACGAATAAAAATATGGGAGTTTGAAGAAATGTCACTATTTTAAAATAAATATATGATAAGCGCAAGTATCTTTTATAAAACAATAAATGTACTATTATCGTTTTTCTGAAAAATATTATATCGTATTAGAGATTATTCGATTCTTTCCTTTGTAGAGGAAAAATTGCAAGATTCTTAAGGAAAATTTCAAAATACGGATGACGGAAAATGGCTATTTTAAGATTTAATCGAAAACAAAGAAATTCATGCAGAACATATAAAAATATTTCTTAAGGAATCAGAAAGATCTCGATCAGTTATTTGAAATTTAATAGAAAAGATATAATGTCCTCTTTTGTTCTTTTAACGACAAATCAAATTACGAAGGACATTAACCTTCGCGCCTTCGAAGAAACTTTGAATCATTCTTGGCAACGTGATTAATTGCAAAGAAAGAGTAACTTTTAGCTTCTGGGAAATCATTTGAAGCGCGAGTGCTAAAATTCTCACAATAGTCTTCTGGCGAAACTGTGCAAGCGGTATCTTGCTCTTGCCACCTTTTCCTTTGAATTTCGTTCACCGAAGGTTGTTCTGGCTTCTGAAAATCTGCTTCAACAGCAGTCGCTAACAACCTAACGACGCGTTTATCATTTTTCTAAAGAAACAATGTTTATGCCAAGACTCGTGTCTTCTTGTATCTACTATTCAACTTGAATAATTCAACATTGTAAACTTTCTTACGAATTTAACCATTTAGTAACGCATATAGTTGTATCAATGTTTTCCGATAAAATAGTTCCTCTATAATTAAAAGAACTATAATCACAAAGCAAAAATAAAAAAAAAGATCGCTGAAACTATCCTTAAATAATATCGAAAAATGCAAAGTGGACTCGGCAATTTTTTGTCAAAAAAACTATATCAGAATAATTTTAATCCATATTCATTACCACTCGCGACGACTACAGCCACGATTATCAAGGTTACACTTTATTTAACCCTTTTCTCATCCACAGTTAATGGCCACTTCTCGCTATAATATCTCTCCCCTCGCACCTACCATTTTCTTTTTCAAATTATACCTTTCAATCAACTTTCACCACCATCTATCAACCTTCAAATCCTTCCTTCCAGTACAAACTCCATCCACACCAATTCAAACTTCCTCTCTTTCCTCCCAATTCCTCTCGACTCTCTCCAACAACCCTTATCACAACCCTATCTCCTCCAATAAACTCTCAACCCATCAACAGATCATGCAACGAATTTCAAACAACCGAAACGATCGTTCGAATCAAACGAACAAACTTCCCCCGGAGCATCAAATCCCGCGAACAAGCTGTCTTCGAGAGCAACAAGCATCGAACGAGTAAAGGAGCTTCACCCCTTATCCCCTATCTAATCCTACCCGCCTTAAGGTCCTTCCTAGACGCGAGGAGCTCTTGAAACGACGCCGGCCACATGCGACGTACGCGTGAAAATTGTCTCACGGCTCGTAAATAAATCGTGGCGAGACATTTTCCCATGAATTTGTCCGCGTAACCCAGGTTTCGACGATCGGTTCGCGGTTTCGAAACGAAAGAGCACGCGAAACGAGGATCGCGTCGAGAGAGGCGGCTGCACACAGTTGGACATTGGCCAGCCGTCGACACGAGGTTCTCCGAGCGTTGCTGCGAGGCGTGCCGAGCTACCACGACGCCTGGCGTCGCGACGTCGCTGCCCAGAGGTGCCTCAGTGTGCCGCGTATCGTCGAACGTGCATCTGCGTGTCGTTCTGGCCGCGTGTTACGTTCGTTCTGTTTCCCCTATTTCTTCTGGTACCAATCGGTTTCTCCGTTACTGGCGCGAGCGCGAATCGAGACATGTGACGACGGACGAGAAGCTTGGAAAATGACGAATAGATTAGTTGGCGCGATCACCGGCCACCGGATGTGGTAAACGGGACTGAAATCCTGCGTTTAAGACTTTTGTAATCGTACCATTGGTTTGTAGATCATCTCGTTGGCTTTGTGGAGATCTCGATAGGTTGGGTTTTATTGGAGAGAAGTTTTTTTTTAATTGGTTTGTTCTTTGAGGTAGTTATTCTTTGTTTTTCTTGTTTTTTTGTTTTTTGTTTTGTTTTTGGTAGTTTTGTTGGATGAATCGTTTGAGGCTATTGGAGTTGTTGGTGGATGCTTGGAGGGTGGAGTTTCTGGGGTGGCACGGTTCTTCTGCGGCGATTTTATGGGAGTTTACATGACGCGGATAGGATTGGTATTAATAAGAAACGAGTAGAAAATTTTCTGTAATGAAATTTGTATTTTACGAGACAAGATAAGGTAAATTTTGGAGGGTGCTTTCTTTACGAGTATTTCAAGATGGAACCTTAGAGAAGAGTCATAGAGAATGTAATTAATTTTTTTTTTTAATCTACTTAAATTCATACTTTTAATTCTTTTGTCATCTTCTAACGATGGCCACTGAATTATCAAAAGGATTCGGATCGCAGGCAGCGGTTGAGATACGAAAGTCTCGCGTGTTAGTTTGATACAAGATCTTATAATATTGAAAATGTTTGATCGGCACACCTATGGTTTGTGCAGAAAAAGGAGAATGGAATTTTAATCGTCCACTTGTTCCATACGATCATGCGTCAGTGCGACACGCAAAGTGGCAAGACATTTTATATTTTGGGGAACAAATTACGGGAGTTTCTTCTTCGATAAGGTCGAAAAGATCAATATTTTGGTGGTGGGGGGCGTAACGATCATCTTCCCCCTTTTTTTTTTTTCTTCTTCGAATGTACCGAGAAAAATCGATCGAATGTTTGAGTCTGGCATAATAAAATATCATAAACACCGGCACGTAGCGGTGTTTGAAGGTTCGAACGCGAAACGTATAAAATAGTCGTAAATTTCACAAAATTCTGGAATTTATACAACGATTGACTGAAATAACTTCTTCCCTCGAGGCAAATAAAATTTTAGAAGATAATTTAGGAGAAAGTTTGGAAGAAAATCTCGTTTACCCATTCCGATGGGTCCTAGAAATAGGAAACTCTGTTTGGCCACTCTAAGTGTCGAGTTTGCGATTCATAAAATTTGTTATCGGCCTCGAAGCTCGTAAACACGCCGGAGAACGCACAAAGGTTGATCTCTTCCACTTAACGTTGCACTTGAAGCTCAATAAACGCGTCGTTCCCTTGCGGACAGAGAGAAAGAGGAAAAAAGAGGAGGATCGATATATAGTTTTCCCTAATAAAGGCTTTATAGAGTATCAATGGAACTGTTGACGGACAGGCTATAACATTAATAGCAACTTTAATTCGCTGGTTAAGCGTAGAGAATTACGTGTTCGTCTCTGGGTTTACTTTTCTTCATTTTCAAGCACAGCCATTGTGCGTTAAATAACAAATGTAATCGATCATGACTACGAACTTTTCGAACTCCAATTTCGTTTTGCTTCTTTGCGTTGCAATTTTCATTCGCTTCTACCAGCGCGAACGCCCGAGTTCTACATTTCTCGTTTATTTTCCCATCGATGCGTTCCCGTTTAAACGTTCGTTTTTTTTTTTTTTTTTTCTTTTTACCATTTAAATTTCATGTTACAAAAAATTGAAACATATTACCGTTTCGTTCGGACATCGACTCGCTGAATAATCCACGCAATGGTGCGCATTTTTTTTCATCTGGTAGCTCGACGAAGATAAAATTTTTCTCGAGAGTATCTTGCGCTTGTATTCAACTTATTATCTATTTATGTTGGCTTTTCTGGAAGTCGGAGAGATTTTGACAGCTTGCTCATCCGCGTGGTATCGCTATCTCGAGGAAACTCTAAAAAATATCTTAGCAATTCGTGTAATAGTAACACTAGTAACACTTTTCTATTAGGAATTTGTTCTGGTTCTTTTTTTTAGTGAGGAAAGAAAAAAAAAGGAACGATTATAGTAGGACACGCAACGATTTATTACAGTTAATTGCAGAACTAAGTAGAACGATCTCGGTGGGTTATTCTTACGTAAATAAATTAATTGCCGTGCTGGCGTACCGAAACGAACAGATTCCTGATGGTACAGTTACGTCGAAGCCTTGTAATTGGAAGGAGTAATTACAATGTTAATTGATGAGAACCGGTGAATCGGGCAACCATTGTACCTTAGACTGGGGTGTAAATTATTCGAAACTTACGGAACAGTACTTTCCACGTACAGCAACTTCGCGAAACGTATTCGCACCTAACAATTGTTTGAGAGTTGAAAACACTGAGAATTTAAAATATCTAGTAAAAAAAGAAGAACGATTTCTAAAACTCTTTCCAAGCAACGAACTCCAATTAGATCGAGATCTCCATCTGACCAAACTTTACAAAAACCCAACAAAAACCTAAGAAAAACCCAACAGAAACCCAACCAAAACTCAACCAAACCCACGAGTCCACTTCCTCCACGATTAACAACCGCGACACCACATGTTGCTTCAGAATTCAAGTTTCGTCCGCGTGTGAGTTTCCCGAGGACAACGGTCTGTTTAGCGTATTCTCATGGACTTCCTTCGGCGACAGTCGAGACGCTATCTCGCCACGGTGAAACTTTTAATCGAACATTGAATCTGTGCCGCGAACGGGCCAGGCGAAAGGTCGAGCCGTTTGTGAAACGCGAAAGACCACCCTTCGACGGGGGTGTCTGTTCCTAGAATAATCAAACTATCCAGCTGAAACTCGGCTGGTGGTTTCCGCGGGGTAGCGCTCTTCCGGGACCTCGTAAATTCGCCCTGGGCACGACCTCGGGAATCTTGATCGTTTCAGAGGGCAAAAGTGCTCGAGAGGGTATGCAACGTGTCAAGAGAGGAAAAAAAAAAAGTCGAGAGTAAACCTCGGTAATCGATAAGAGATCGAAAGTTGAAGCCAGAGGAGGAGCCTTCGAGCGACAAATATTGATATCTGTGAACACGGATAAAATACAGAAGCCTCGAACGAGTTTACCGTGATCGTTTCTTTGGGAATACGTTTTCTGAAGACCGGAAATCGTTGGAAGATAAGTGTAGCGGGTATAAGGTCGGTGAACGAGCGACAAGATGGCGGAAAACTCGCTTCGCCGGAAGACCAGATCGGCCTCGATCTGCGCCCCTGGTTTCTCTAGCATGGAACAAATGTTGGAGGCTATGCCTCCCTCGGGTGCCAGGGAGAGGGATAAAATCGACAGGGAGAAGGATAGTGGAAGCGGAACTCCAGATAGCAGTACACCGACCAGAAGACGAAGACCGGCGACGAGGTCCCAGAGTGCTCGAGTTTCCGGCGCGAATAAGAGCATTCGTCGTCGGGCGGCAGCCCAAGGTAAAGAGATGATAGCGTCGGTCGTTTCTTTTGCTGGTTTAGGTTGAAATTCTACAATAATGGAATTCGTCGTGATTCTTTCGAGATGTTATTTTTTTCTCGTAATTTGCATTGGGATATTTTAATAAACGGATAAGTCGATGGGAGGATAAGTTGAAAAAGAGACATAGGTGTAGCAGAGATAGTGTCTGAGTTCCTAATCCATGAAAGGTGGCCCTTAAGGGGATGGAGAACTGTTTTCTTGGGAGTCGCTACAGTTGTTTTCAGTTGGAATTATTTTCATAAGAAATTTTACCACGGAGATATTTTAACAGTGACTGTGACACTGGCTTCTGATAAATGAAAGGAAGCGATTTAAACGCACCTTTTTATTCAATGGAATGCAATGATTCTTTTTTTCTCCGTTCCGTGCATTGAAGACACAACGATTTACGAAATATTTCGCTTCTCAGACAATTACTCTGTCAGCATCGAATTATCATAACTCTATCGTATTTGAAAAAAAAGATACCTCGCGATGTATTGTACTTTTAATCGTGTTACGTATAAAAAAGGAAAATAATAATTTTTCTACGCAATTCCTGATTTTATTCGGCTATCAAAGAGTCAAACAATACGTCGTTATACATTTTTATACACGTCGCACACCGATGCACTCGATAATGTTCAGGCAAACCCCTTCGGTGATAGATTCAGTGTCCTTTGATAATTAATTTCCATTAAGAGGTCTTTGAACGCGTTAGAATTTTCGCGTGATCAGTTTCCATCGAGCGTGGGTGATATCACCTATCGATGGCACGTGAAAGAGCACACAGATAATATTGTTCTCCGCGGTTCAATGCTTCTGAACCCTATGTAGCCATCCATTTTTAAATTAACTCTTCCAAGGGTGAAGTGACGCGGTTCCGACGTCACAGACATCGCTGTTCGATTTAACGACACGGAACAACGCGCAGAGAAAGGTCTCGCGACGCACGGTATCTTGTGACTTTCGAAGCTAATAGCTTGATATGCCGACGCATTAATTTTGGTTACGTCACCGACCATTTTTCACTTCCTTTAATATCACCGGGAACTAAGTTTGTTCCATTAGAGAGGGATTAAGACGTTTCCGGCTAATTTTTAATCTTACTTTTTATCTCGGCTATTTTTACGTTTCAAGCCGTTGTATGTTGAATCATAGCTAGTGAAAGATATTTAAACCAGTTATGATCCTTGCACCTTTTTTGGCTCGATCGTTTTTCATCTTTCTTAAAAAATCTCCTTCTTTTCAAACAAATGTAAAGAAATAATTTAATTCTGTTATTTCTCGTTTCAATTTTAGGTTAAAAATTTACTTTTCTTAAGAATCGCCGATAGTTAAAGTACTTATATTTATTTGCAGCAAAGATATTAAAGTTGAAGGTGTTTAAAAAAAAAATACATGGTGCAAGAGACCTAAAAGTTTATCCATATTTTTTTATAAAAAAGATTTACCATTGTAATTTTCTCTAACAAATTAGGAACTCGTCGACTTGACTGTTTTGGTAGTTCTAGCATTAAATTTCCGAAAATACATAAAAAAAAAGCAATCAAAAGAACGTCACTTTTAGTAACACGCAAATTGCAGTTTGAAAGCGTACAATTTTCAATTGCCATTTCCAATTCTGTCAAATTGTTTCTTTTAATCGTCCATAAAACGTCTCCCTTCGTTCCTGGCCATTTAACCAGCGTCAGTCAGAGGAAACGGGACGTCACGTGTCTTTAAATAAGCCTCATTTAGCCCACGAAACCCTTCGTGGGATCGTATTTTTGAATTAAATGGATCGGGCGGTTCCTCTAAGGTGCACTGGCACCGTGGAGGCCCGTTTAGTCTGTCAGTGACCTACTACCCAAACGAACGCTGCCAGAATAGAAGCTGAAGCGTGATCTCGACGCGTGAAGCGCGTCGTCGACGCAATATGTAACCGTGTCCCTCGCGTCTCGCTTTCGCGACGTGATATGCCGTTCGATTCGGTTTATCTCGTCAGAGAAATCGATTTTCAAGCTTCTAGATTTTTTTAAATACTTAATACAGAAAAAAGAACAGTTAAAACGATTTGTCTTTTATGATAATTGCTTCAGTTTTCAACGGAGATTATTTCTTTTTATTTATTTTTTAC
>SMSQ01024388.1:0-15479 GCA_019453375.1 Ctenoplectra terminalis | reverse complement strand
ATCACCGCCAGAAATTAAATCGATTCCAAAAATAATTGTAAATAAACGGTGCATAAAAATTCTGTCTGAAAAAGTTAGTTAATGAAAAACGGAGTCGATGTTATACCGTTACGACGAAAAAGGTTCTCGTTTATATGTACTACATAGTTCCGGTTACAATTTTACTGCCGTATCGAGTATTTATTCTACATTGTTTCCAAATTCTCCTACGGATTCTAACAAATTGTTATAAATGTATATTTCATAATCAATGTTTCCCTTATATACATTTTTCTAATGAATTAATAAAGTTTCCATACAATTATTTGTTATTTACTGCTTTATTATTACTTACTGTAAACGAATAAAAATGTAAAAAGAAATTCATTAGCAAAAGTTTATCAGAAGTTTATTATAAAATATAACACAACAGTATCAATTTGAATACATATTTTTTCTTAAAAAGCAATTTGTTACAAAAGATGTGAAAGGTACGTAGGTACTATTTGTTTATTAAATGTTTGAAATTGTTTTTCTGTGACAGAAGATTCGGGATAATAAATTGTATATCGCTTTATTATCACACTTAATTTAATATATAAAATGAATAATGGATATGCGTGTATTTCTTCTGGTGGCACAAAGGAGACTGCTTGAATCACGTATATTTAAAACAAATGAGAAACGCAACAAGCGTGCGTCGCGCACACACCAACAATCTTTATATGTATAGGCACATGTCGATAATGTATAACACGGTTGTCTAACTTTTTCTTACATTCTGCTAATCTCATAATTGGAACACGTGTGCATAGGCACATGTACATTCAAAATTAATTGTTGTTGTTAGTGTTTGATTTACGTCGCATCGACTACATGGTCAGTAGCGACGACGGTGTAATTTGAGTTGCTTAAATTTTGTTGTACATGTTTATTTCTGTTAAGTATTTTAATGTATTTTTTATGCGGTCTAGCGTGATTAAAGCTGTTTCTGTTGTCTTTGATTTTATTTCTTCGTGTTTGTGTCAGAGTAGATGTACGTTCAAAGAGTATGCGTGTAGTTGTTGGTCGTTGTGTTCGGCATAAAGTGCAAAAGGGTGGTTCTGTTTTTTCAGTACGGTGTTGATATGTTATTTTAGTGTGTCCTGTCCATAGGCGGGATAGCATGATCCTTTCTTTACGATTTAGATTGTTAACACATCGCGTACGGCTCTCTACTCGCTCAACGTGCTTCCACGGCGCGCACACTTTTGAACGTTCCAAAAGAACTTTATACAATACACATATGCACTTTTTTATTTTTTATTTACAAAGCATTCTTAAATATTACCACATATTTCTTATACATCTAGTTTTCATATTATATTACTGATTAGTACGTAATACACATTACATACATACGACAATACACATTAGTACGTAAGCTTTTTTACATTTTAACTATTATTATAATGCAGGAGGTTGGTTTGGAGTTTTCTGGGAAACAAAAACGATTTCTGTTGAAAGAAAGGATAATTTATTTATTTTTGGAAGGACAGGATTGCGTAGGATCGTATTTACAGATTGTACAGAGCGCTTCGCTTTCGGTAAAAGTAATGTTTTTCAATTGTAATTACTATGATGAGGCGTCCGGATGGTCCCCTGTTCTCTCCTCTCTAGGCGACCGGCGGATAATGCAGCCGTTCTCTCCTCCAGAGAGTGACCCAGGTGGTAACCCCCGTACTCTCCTGTCACAATAATTTCTAATATGCAAAAACCGTCGCGTCCACCCGTGTACCTCCCCCTGGAAGACGACCGGCGGATAGTCCAGCCGTTCTTTCCATTCCGTCAGAAGGAACCCGAGGGTTTCTCTCTAGACATTTTCAGGCGTCCGGGTAACGTCCTGTACTCTCCTCTCCAGGAGGCGACCGGCGGATAATCCAGCCGTTCTCTCCTCCAAAGAGTGACCCAGGTACGAGTCCCCGCACTCTCCTGCGCTGCCAAGGCGTCCGAAAGCTAGGCTTCGTACTCTCCTTCTCTAATGGGCGACCGTGGATTTACCTCGTTCTCTCCCAGAAGAGTGCAGCAAAATGCCATACGCGGGCTGTCGCGACAGCGGTATTTATATTTGATGGTTACTAATGAAGCGAGACTAATCAACAGCTCTCGTTGCTAAGCGGCTAGCTCGCGGATCGCATTCTAGATTGTACTAGAAGGTTCGCGATTACTCGATTACGCTCTTTCTAGACAATTTTTAAATGTCGTTGCTGTCGAAGGGCGACTCGTCAACAAGTAGCATTGCCACGCGGCTCGCTCGCGGACCGCGATCTTGATTGTACGAGAATGTTCGCGATTCTTCGATCGCGTTCTTTCTGGATGATTGTTACATTATTTATTATATAAATAAAATTCAACCGATTATTTATTATTTATTTTACAAACTTGAATAATGCTTCAGAGTATGATATCTGGTAAAGCATTCTACTTTGTGCAGTGGTATTTCGCATAATTTGCAGCTGTATCTGGTTTCGCTCCTTTTTTCCATTGGACCGGCAGACTTTATACTTTTTTGTCCGCAATTTCTTTTTGTCTCTTCCTATTATTGCTTCACGTGTATGCTGTTACAAATTACCAGAATTAATTGGGTCAATGTGTACATAATTTGTTCGTATATGAGTCGTACGAAAAATACGCACGTACGAAAAAACATTACAACGAGATGTCTCGTAATCCGGCCACAAACTTCGATTTACTGTACACGAGATATCTCGAGACTCGTATACAATGCGTTAATTGGAACATGTTGTAAAAGTGTTTTATCGAGCTGTGAAATCTTGTACCTTTAATAGTCGCTCAGATGTTGTTTCAGTCTTCTTTTACGAGCTCCTTTATGAAATTGAATTGATCTTCACTTGGGATTGGGACCATTGAATTTGACTTCTCTTGCTGCTTTGTCTGTCCTTTCGTTTTTGTAAGCAATAGAGAAGAGTTGTATATTTTGTGAAGACCGTGCGTAGAGAATCGGCCAAGTGCGTCCACTTAGGACGGCACTCCCCTTTTCTTTTCCTAGGACACCTCCTAGGAAAAGCCCAGGGTTAAAAACAGTCTGAGCAGGCACGTCGGCCAGAGCAGGTCGAATAAAATTTATTATTTACCGATAGCTTGTTTCTAATTTCTTCTCGCCTCGCCCGTCAGCCTTCCTTACATTTTGTACACGTTGATGCAAGGGAATCCATATGATGTTAATGTCTACGTTGCTGTTGGAGAGATTTATGTAGTCTTCCTATATGTTTACTATTATTTCATGTTTATTTCCAAATGTGCTATTTACAGTTTTGGTAACACTCATGGAGTCCGTGTAGATAACCGGATTTGGTAAGGAGTTTGACTGACAATAAGTATATTTTAAGGCTTCTAAAATGGCGTATGCTTCGACGGTAAAACTAGAGGTTGATTTGTGAAAACTCCGTTTTATTGTTTCGTTATTTGTGCGAATTTGGGTGTACAAGAGGTAGTTACTTGATAATTCTAGAAGTCTAACCATATGTTCTGTACTGTTTCTTGACTTTTTGGGAGAATAGGTGAGGCTGTTGTTGGTTTGGGGTGCTTTTATAGTCCAGGGAGCTGTTTTAGATTGTGTAGTGGCGGAAATCATTTTCATATTCAACGAATTTTGGATTTTAAAGAGACGAATGTAGAAGGGAGAAGGAAGCTTGGACTTGTTGCTGTATAACTCTTTGTAACGATTACAGAAAATATGTCTGAAGGTGGGGTTCTTTGAGGTGTGGAAGATTTTCAAGGCGTATTTTAGGTTTAGGTATTCCCTTCTGTGTTCTAAACTCATTTCATTGGCTTGAAATAATGCATTGGCTTGGAATGCAGCGACAGCTATCCTTAGCAGATTCTATTATTTTAACCCTTTCGCTACTACGGATGTCTATAGTCACCGGCCACAAGACGACACTCACACACCGGTCACAAAAATGGAGCCAAAAGTGTATCGTGGATTATAATCGTTCTACGGGAGCCGTGGATAAAACTGATATGATGATAAGCACCATTCATTCCCAAACAAAAAATTTCAAATGGTATAAAAAGAATTTTTTTCGTTTATTGGATGTATGCACATGGAACGCCCACCGTTTATATAAGTTAAAAACTGGAAAACATATATCGACGGTGTTAGGTACCCGTGGTTACCCTGGTTGGGCGATCGGGTTTTGTGGGAATTTGCACGTGGTGTGCCGACAAATGAGTGAGTGATGATTGGTTTAAAAAACTAAGCGTATATTTCTAATTTATACAGTGGTCTAATTCTAGGTTGTGTTTGGTTCAAAGATCTAATCGAAGTGTCCGGAGTTGTCAATTTTCTCCTCGTTGCCGTGTGTAGGCGGGTACAGAATTTTGGGAAGGAGTTGTGTGGGGGTATGGATAGTAAATTCTAATTGACAGGAAAAACTATTTGGGAGGTGGAAGGTGACTGCCTACAGTCACCGTTAGGTGGTCATGTCTGATTTGGAGACGCGCGTGGAAAACCCAAGTGCGCCGACCATAGGAGGAATAAATCTAAGAAGCACTTCGACGTGAACAATGCATGCTACGGCTAATGATTTTAAGCTAAGGCCACAGATGGGCGACAGATAGAAAGTTATTCAAAGGATAGAATTTCCCGATAGTCAAGGCTTCTTAAAGTTATTGTAACTAGACAATTTCAATGTTCCCTGTTTTTTGGTTCTTTGGTGACACGGAGTTTATGACAGGGAGCAGCCATAAATTGTCCGCCTATCCTAAACAGATGGCAAAATTCCACCTCGAATTAATCCGACAAATTTTAAAACGCTATCATCTATCGAAAACCACGAACAATTGTACTAAATCTGGTCGTATTAATCCAACGCGTCTTACTGCAAGGCATTTTTCATCAATTTATGTAAATAACAAAACGAAAAGAAAAAATCCACTAAGGAGATGTGTGGTATGCGCAATGAAGGACAAAAGCAGTCAAACGCGATATCAATGTGAGAACTGCGATGTTGGATGATGCGTGTATCCGTGTTTTGAAAAGTTTCATACAGAATATTATTATTAAAAAGTTATTGCTCAATATCACGTTACCATTATAATTACTATTTTGTTGTGCAGTGTAAAAATATGAATTGTATTGTTTAATTAAAAATACGTTCATGGAAAAATGATACACACACTGCTGTGAATACAAATCATTTCGCTTCTAAAAGCAGTGTCACAAAGGCGTTTTTGAGACAAATGACTTGGCCCCGAATGCTGAAGACTGCGCGCACTTAATGTATCCACTTTTGGCACGGTGTTCCCTTCTATGGGAGGACTCCGTAGCGACACCCTCCATAACGAAAGGATTAAGCGCGTATTTTTTGGCAGGGTTGAAGACGGTTGATACATAGTCAATTTTGGGGCGAATTATAGCTCTGTACGATTTTAGCACAGTTTCTTGGTCAGTTCTCCAGTTCTTCTTGGCAAGCACTTTAATAATCTTTCAATGCAAGCGTTTTTTAAGCGTTTTAAGTGTTGTGCACACGTCAGTTTTTTTTTTATCAAGAATGAGACCTAGAAGCTTGATGGTGTCGACAATTGTTATTTCATTATCCCTCAGATATAATTTAGGCGGAAGATAAGGTTTGGTTTTCCTTGTAAATATTATACCTTGGGTTTTTTGAGGCGAAAACTCAAGGCCTGACATGGTGGACCACTCTTGGAGATTTCTAATAGCTTATTTTCGGCTTTCTGTTGAGTTTATGCGTTTTCCTCTGCAAGTTATAGCGTAGCGTGGCAAACATTGACGCATGGCAGAAGGCCACGGGGAACCTTCCGACGGTGCCATAAAGTGTTGGTATCCGATTCCGTGAATTTGAAAATCGGCGCGTGGCTCTGCCCTCACAACGGCTATCGGACTTAAGGCTGCGGCGAATTCGGCGTGTAACGATGGACAGCCACAGCCGTGATGGCGGGTACCGCCCTTATGTGATCAATGGCTCGGCCGTGGATCTTCGATCGAAGGCGGAGGTGTCTGTGTGTGTGCGCGCTTTGCCACCCATAAAAGTGTGAACGTGAGAGCGGGCGCACACCCTTTTTTGCTCGACCACCCTACAATATAGCAAGGTCGTCGACAAATAGGTGTGCAGTAACGGGTGCATTTAGGTTATTTGTAATGTCGTTTATTTCTATTATGAATAATGTAGCGTTCATTACCGATACTTGAGGGACACTGTTTTGAATTTTTACCGGGTTAGAAAGGACACCGTTTGTTTTAACTTGGATAGATCTGTTAGTTAACCCTCTATAGCCCAAATTTTGTTTGCTAATTGGAGAAAAAATTACGATTGATTACAGTTTTTCACTTTGATTTGAAAATGTTTTAACTAATAATTACTGTAGATGGATCGCGATGTCGCTACAGTGATACAGTAATCAAATTTAATAGTGCAGTGATAACCAAACAAAATTAATTTTTTAAAATATAGAAACATCGATTTGTAACTTTTAAGGCACACGGTCCCATAGAGGGTTAAGTATTATACAATTTTGAAGCTTTTAAATAGTTTCTTTACCGATAATTACTGACATTGTATATCTTAGAAATTGTGAAAAAAAGATTCGTATTAATAAATCCAATACAGAGTGGTGCACGTATGTAAATGGGTTCACTAATGTTTCAACAGTTTATAGATATATGAAAACATTGTTGAAGGCGAAATTAAATTATTCGAAGAGGCGAACAAAGTAATAAGGAGAAAATCTCCTCTGATTGTGACGCATTTTTTTTTATATTTCAAGATTAACGGTGAGTAACTGATATAGTATATATTTTTTACATATTTTTACGCGGCATAAAGAAACAAATTCAATAGTCTTATATACCATTCCGAATCATTTAATCTCAGGATATTTTTATCCGAAGATAATAAATATAAGCATTTATTCATTTTGATTTGAAAATGTTTTAACTAATAATTACTGTAGCTGGATCGTGGTGTACAGTAATGCAGTAATCAAATTTAATAGTACAGTGATAACTGAACAAAATTAATTTTTTAACAGTAGACGAGGGAGGTGGATAACTCTATTTGATTGGTAATTTGAGAAAAAGTGAAAATGGCACCCCCAAGTCTAACGGTCATTCTCAGGTATGGTTTGCACCCTTGAGTGACGCACGCGGAAAAAACCGTGTGTCGCGGCACAATGGTGCGGTAGGTAATAACCTTGGGCAGCGCTCCGATGCTAGTAAGCAATGTTAACAATGTAAATTGAAATGAATTGGAAAGCAAGAATTCTGGCAGCCAGATGTGGGCAAAGCCATTGTAAAACCTAAATATTAGAAAGTTAAGGTGCCCGACGGCTTCCCAAGTTTATTACCGCTGCGAAAATAAATTAAATTGCTTATACGCGATGAACGTATATACAGGGTGTTCAGTAAGACTGAACAATATCTCCTTCAACTTTTAATTTTGAGAAGTCTGTTCATGATTTTTGGTTTACAAATCACGTCGAAAGCTTTCTCAGTGTCTTCTCCGATTAGGAAGACGTCACAGATGGAGATTTCAATAGATGTTAGTACGTCCATGGTAAAACGGTGTTGCCGAAATCCATACTGGATTGGAAATAACAGATTGTTTGGTTCGAGGTACCAGCGTAATCGTCTGTGAGCAAACGGGAAATTCCGAGGTTGGAGCGGTCGTTTGCTTTCGCCACCCTGATCTGCGGGAAGAGAAAGCGAGGACACTTGAGGGTGCCATAAATTAGGCCCTTCTCGTTACTGCGTCGTACCGAGCGAGGACGACGCCCAAGAAAAACCCATTCATTCTTGGTGCAGCCGTTTTTACAAACAGACGTAAGAAGAGCGTTTTAGTATATTTTAGTGTGTTTTGCGGTTACAAATAAATGAATCTTTAACCAAACTTATACTTCTGTTTATTATTTTTTCAAGAAGTTTGCACATAGTGTTTGTTAATGCAATCGGACGATAGCTGCCTGGGTTTGATCTGCTTTTATTTGGTTTTAGGAGTGGGATTATTATTGCCTTACGTCAGTTGTTAGGAAAAACTTTGTTGGTCCATATACAGTTGGATATTTTCAGTGGGTGGTTAAATCCAGATTCTGAGAGAATTTTAAGCGGTAGATTTGGGATATTATCAGGTCCAGGCGCAGAGTTTTTTTGTTCTTTGAAGGATGAAATGAATTTCATTAGTTGTTGTTGATAAATTTAGCGTGAGATTTGTGGTGGACTGATTTGATCGATTGATGATGTCTGTAAGGTAAGAGGCTTGAATAAGGTCGCTTTCAGAAAATTTTCGATTGTAATAGCTGTTTTTAGAATTGTGTTTGAATTTGAAAGTTAATTACCACATAAAATGTCAAATAATCATACATATAGTTTAATTGAACAAGATACTCTGATAATTGTCGTAGATTTATACACAGCGATATTTCTGAGATGGCGTTAGTTCTTGATATGATTTTATACCGCTAATACTTTTTATTTTTTTCCATATCTCGGAAAACCATGTTTCGGGAGTTTGTTGGTGATAAGTAATTTTCCCACAATTTCTTTTCATTTTCTTTTATAGTTTTCTTTCATAGTTTTGAAATTTAATAAGATTTTCAATTGTGGGGTGTTTTAAATGCACGAAGACTTTCTTGCAAAGCGTTTTTGCATTTTTCGTTCCACTTGGAAACGGTTTTTTTTCGGTCTTATATTTTTTATGATCTTGAAGACTGTATCCACTGCTGTTTTTATAATTGATTTAATTTCGTCAATTCGATCAGGAATGGGTCAATTTTGTCATCTGTTTCTTTTCTTGTAACACGAGTAACACGGGCCAAGTAACACGGATTTGATATTGTAAGCAATACAGAAGAGTTGTATATTTTGTAAAGGCCGTGCGTAGAGAATCGGCCAAGTGCGTCCACTTAGGACTGCATTCCCCTTTTTTCCCCTAGGACACCTAGGAAAAGCCCAGGGTTAAAATCAGTCTGAGCAGGCACGTCGACCGGAGCGGGTCGAATAAAATATATCATTTACCGATAGCTTGTTTCTATTGAGTTGTTCGAAAGTAATTTCGTTTTTTTTTTTTTGTGAAAAAAGACAATTTTCGTATAACGAACAAATATTTTATTAAATTATATATTGGCCATTCTGGTCCAGCACCTTTCGCCATCTTTCGCGTTGTTATTCGTCGGTTTGCATCAACTAATGCCTTTATCTTGTCTTTATCAGCTTCAACCGGCCTTCCAGAACGTGGTGCATCTTCGACATCAAAATTTGCGGATCGAAATTTTGCAAACCAGTTCTGGCACTGGCGTACTGTCAACACATCTTCTCCATACGCATCGGTTAATTTCTTTCTGGCTTGAACACCATTTTTACCTTTTCTATAGTAAAAAAGTAAAATATGACGGAAATGCTGCTTATTGCTCTCCATATTTAAAAGGGCACCAACCAAAAACTACTGCCTAGAATCAAATGGACTTTTTCACACACAAACCTTGCTATATCGGCTCTCAAAACATATAATGATTATGGGGCTCAAGTGTGAAGTTGGGTCCAAAAAAATACAATTAAATCCTGTATCGGGAAAAAACGAAATTACTTTCAGAACAACCCAATAATTTCTTCTCGCCTCACCCGTCAGCCTTCCTTACAATATAACAGTTTGATTTTTTAATTTCCACTTTGGTTGATGGAATATTTGAAAAGGAGAAGTGTTATCGTCATACGTTATTTTAATTGGGAAATGATGAAGGTTTCCCATTTTAAGTTTTGGGCTAAACATGGACTGGATAGAGTTAGGTCGATTAGACTCCTCTTTCCATTATTGATATTGAAGTGGATTGATGATCAGGTATTTAGCAGTACTAGATGTGGATTTTGTAGTAGTTTTTTTATTATTTTGCGTCTGTTGTCGGATTTGTACGATCCCCAGAGGGAACGATGGCTATTGAAGCTCCCGCCCAGTATGAGTGGTGTTGGGATCTGTTTTAACAAGTTTTCGAGATCATGGAGTTTAAGAGGATAGCTGTTTGGAATGTAAATGCTGCAAACGTGAATTTTTGGGGGGGGAAAGAGATTAATATTGCAACTGTTTGATAAAATGTTTAAAGAGCGTTATATATTTTTATTTAAAAAAAATACATTTAAGAACATGAAGAACGGAAATTCGCAAAAAAATACTTTATTGCTAATTTGGTATTTTTAGTAAAAATTTTTTTTATGCGTGATTTGAAGGGAAATAAAAATAAATATTTGAAAATATTCAATATTTGAGACAAGAAATATAATATCGTATGTTATAAATTATTTTTAAATTATACGTACGCTTACATTATTTAATTTTGTTTTATTCTAAACTAAATCAAGGTTTAATCTAATAAAATTTATTTCCATACATTTCATCAGAAAGATGCTTCCTAAAACATATCTTATCTTACTTATTATATTAAAGGAACAAGAAAAAAATAAAAATAACAAAAATCAATCGAAGAAACTTTCTACCTTCATCAAACTTTTTTAAGAAACTTCTACATTTTTAAGCAATTGTAAAATTATTTCTTTTCTGTGAATAAATTTGCAGACAAATCTTTAAGAATAACCATTATTGAAGACCTAAAAATGCAGCAGTGCAAAAGAAAGATTCTTCTTTGCTAAATTATTGTTCTCTTATTAAGTTCTTCCTCGAATTCTTTTAATAAAAGTTCCACGGATGAAGGACGATTTCCAGATTCCAAGCGTAGATCTACAATTTTTTTTTTTTATATCTCTGGATCCCTTCATCCGTATCTCCCAAAAGATTCTTGCTTAGCTCGGCATCTGCGAAATTTCATCTCTACTGATACTTTCCAGATGCCGTACATATTTTATAGTTGTTGCTACCTTGATCTCTTCTTCTGACGTCGTATCTTCACCGTTGTCGTCCAACTTTGAAAATAAATATGTAATCGTTAGAAAGAATGAAATACCTGAAGTTATAACGAATTTAACCTATGTTTTCATCGAATCATGAATTTTATATTATTTGACCAAGGAATATTTCTTTGAAAGTGCTTTTCTCTTCTCGTTTCACAAAAGAACAATGGAATCTTCTTTTATGCTCTGTAATTTCTTGAAATGAGAAGATATAAGTGAAAGGAAATTTGTATCAGTCATGCAAAAGTAACATAAATTTTATATTGTAGTTCGTTGTTATAAATTAACAGACATAAAGAGATTAAAGAGATTATTAAAAAATATTTAGAAATCAAATATATGCATATATTTTGAATAATATTAAAAAAATGGAAAAAGCTAAAGAGAAATCTTTAATAATTCTATAAATGAATAATAGGGATGAATAATAATATAAATGAATAATACTGTAAGAGTAATAGAGGTTTTGTATTTTCATATAAAAGTAAGGTTGGAAGAAAAGTAATTCTTTTATTATAAAAGATATTGTAAAATATGATATGCGGTATGGAAATTTCAATTAACATATTAACGAGCATTCAAGCCGAGAAAAAAAAATTGTTTTAATCTAATACACACAGTATATTTTATAGTGTATCAATATAGAAGGACCGCGCGCGCTATTAGAAACAAGCGAAGCCCGACTTCCGTTGGAAAGTCGGGCCACGAGGCAGAGTCGCTTATGAACCGCCGAGGGTGCACGACCCATTAGCCCTTAAGACTATTCTACATCTTAGTATTTCTTTCCTTTCCAAATATATATATCTCGTTTTGTTTAATCCAGTTTATCCCAATTTATTTAGTAATCCTGACAACCTTAGTCCACTACAATTTGTGACTCGTCGATTTAATTGAAAATTAGCTATTTTAAATAAATAGAGTACGTTTTTCTAACTTTATCATATAAAAACTTCAGGAAAACCGAATACGTTCCTTGTTTGTAAAATATTCCGTTTTTTAAATTTTTAATTTCAATAAATGACGATCGCCCTGTTAACCTAGTTTCTCTAATCGTCGCAATCTCAAATTACTGGACGAAAATCTCAATTATGCAACTGTTTTAATTGTCTAGATACTGTAACTAACAACAACTAGATTGATAACCCATCGAAATTTGTTAGTATATTTTAATGAAATAATGAAATAATAACGAATTTGGATTAATCTCAGAAAAAGCACGATTCATTTTTAAGAGTAGGCTATGTAAGATCATGGCAGACATCTAATTTTTAAAGTTTAACATCTGAACTTAATCATTTGAATCTAATAAATCGAAATGGTATTCAAACCATTAATATCTCCTAATCAAAATGACCAATGAAAATGACATTTTTTTAACAAATGTATTTCTGAAGAATCGTAAGACAAATTTTTGACAATACTGTTACGAAATGAAATTAATTACTATACGTTTAGTAAATAAATTTAAAATGATTTTAAAAGTATTACACGTGATGAATAATTTTAAGCATATCACATTCCTGTGAGAAAGCAAACGGTCAATTATAAAAAAAACATTCTGTTTAACTCTTTGCGGTCGGTGTCCTCGTAGCGGGAACATTTCTAAATCGTTGTAGAAGTCGGTGTCCCCGTAGCGGGGACATTTTTAAATAGTCGTAGAAGTCAATGACCCCATAGCGGGAACCTTCGAAAATCGCAAAAATGACAAAATACTATCGTACCCTATGCCTCGTGATTCAAATGTTTCGGTCGATTTTGTGTTTTAATATCCATATACTGACTTTAAATCCTGTACGGAAAAGTAATTGCGAAACGATAGATTTTCTCCGACCTAATGGTACTCCCAAAAGCGAAATCTGCCGATCGCAAAGGGTTAAAAGTTTTTGCTAAAGACAATATCTGTACAGAATAATACTGAAAATAAAATTTAATTAATTGTATAAGTTAGTGTGATAAAAAATAACAAAATCAAACGAATTATCAAACTGAATGCACTAGTGACAATTGAGAAGACAAAGTTTAAAATTTATTAGAAATTACTAAAAAGCTAAAGGTGTAATTATAACTAACCGGGTATACATAGAATAAAATGTATAAATAACACAATTCTAAGACGTTAAATATTGTGTTTAATCATCAATAATTATAATTATGGCACATTTTCAATTTTCTACACGTTGAACATGTTATTAAGCGAAACAGGTCGTTCATAAAGCGAATTAATATCGAAAAACAATAAAAAAGCATTTAATGAGGAACAAAAGGAACAAATGTATAGTATAGGATAATATTTCTTATTTAATTGCTTTCTGATAAAACTGCTAACGCTATTCAAAGATAGGGAAGTAAAATGATTTTATTTAACAAAGATAAACCAATATCTTTTCTCATTTCCTGCTCTTGAGTAGTAAAGCACTGCAAGCGTAATCATTTCATTAAGCACGAAATGGAAGAACCATTTCGTAGAGAAACACTAATTTTCAGAACATTTTCCTCGCTCTATTACGTTACATTACAATGAACGTTGGTAAAACTGTGCACTATGTTGTTCATTAACATACAAACTAACTATCGTGTTTTAGAGTGTTTTAAAACATATTTACGTAGTATGAAATGTTCAACGTTACGATAATTAGCATTAAAAACAAAAAAAATTTAGTTTTAACACTTTTCTAAATACGTTTGATGAGATAAAAATAAATATTTATAATTGTTTAAGGAACAATAAGAAAATATTGAACAAAAAATGAAAAAGGAAAATAAAAGGAGATCAATATTGACAAACTGTTAAATTAACCGATCGTTTATTTCTATCTAATATTCAGAGCAAAAACACCTAGTATTTCTTGTCAAAATCTTTAAAATCTTCGCTTTTAAATTAAAAAATACAACGTAATTAATTACACAGATACCATGTTTTAGACAGTAAATTGGTTAATTCTAGGTTGGCAAAGTAAAAAAAGTTGTAATAAACTTTCTCATTGTGCACTTACTACTTTGTACGTAATTTTTTAACAGCTGCTACCAGTAGGTTGACCAAGTTTGATGTTTTATGGTTGTCTGCACCAAACTACTAAAAACATAAAAAACATAAAACGTCTATGTCTTTCCACTCTTTTTTAAGATAATAATTTTCTAGATCGAAATTATTTTGCAAAATTGTTTTTTAAAATTACTTCTTGCCACAATAGTTTTCTCCGAAAGACACTTTTGAGTATGCTTTCAAATGACATTCAACAGTTCATTACTTGTTTTAGAAATAATTGACTGAAAATTAACTAAATAGACTAAAAGGATCTATTTCATCAATAGAAGCGTTGATGAGGACAGTGAAAATTCTGTTAACATCGCAAACCGTGATTTTATAGATATTTTAAATAGTGATAGTGACAGTAGTAACTTTGAACGCTTACAAAAATCCCAAAAAATTTGAAACTTTGTTGGTTTGTAGAGGAGCTCGAACTAAGTATCACGCTATTTTTTTTATCTGCTGATATTCGGTTTTTCAGGGTGAAAACTCCCCTTAAAGTTTCCGGTGTGCTTTCCTATTTTCCTACACTATACAATGAAAGTACATACAATAACAGTCACATATGCACACGTATCTGCAATTCATCTTTCATGGTTCGTATGTATTGCATAAATTGTGCTATTAAAAAAAGTGTTCGAAATAGAGATACTTTTTACACCAGGCACTTTGCAACAGAGTAGGATTTCCATGCACTGCACAGTGAGACGTAGTATAGGAATCTTCTTTCCCATAACAAAAATTTATTGGATTTTCAAATGGTTCGGAATGGTTCGCAATAAAATTTTGCACATTTTTAACCAGACAAGAAAATCAAAATTTTCAAAAATAAGGGTGCTGGGGGTTTCGTTTTTGTTTAACCAATAAATGTTTAACAATTTTATTACACAGTTTTTTAGGCCATAGGAAACCGTTAAATTCTCAATCTAAAAATTTGTCGATATCTGTTACAGTTTTCAAGATATATAGGAAAATAGGAAAGCACACCGATAACTTTAAGGCGTGTTTTCACCCTGAAAAACCGAATATCAGAAGATAAAAAAAAATAGCGTGATACTTAGTTCGAGGTCATCTACAAACCAGCAAAGTTTCAAATTTTTTTGAATTTCCTTTTGAGACAGTTCCTATCCTGTGATTGTAGAAGGAACGTGTCTTCAAAGAAAAAAACAACATAATACGAAACTGACCCAAGAATCATCGAATCATGCAATCCTTCTCAAAGTTTCTCTTTCATCCATTTCGCAACAACGTTCACTGTAGATACGTTACCTGCAAAATATCCGGCACAACACTCGGGTCAGATATAAAAATCGACCTACGAACTTCCGTTTCCGATAAAAGCATATCACGACACGGCACTTGTGTCGTGATATTTACGGCTCTTACTGTTCGTCACAAAACAGTAAAAAATTCAAACTTAAATTGAAACAAACTACAGAATATTATTGTCGAATTCGAATTTTTTTAAACGATGAACGGCTCACATTATCGTTTTTTCCTGTATTCGAACTTGGGATAGACCGCTCTTTACTATTTGATACAGGTCAGCAGTGTTGC
>SMSQ01024380.1:0-20537 GCA_019453375.1 Ctenoplectra terminalis | reverse complement strand
TTTTTTAAAATATAGATACATCAGTTTGTAACTTTTAAGTCACACTTAAATTAATGTAATTAATATACTATTTGCTATTCGTCAGTAATGTATTGAATTACTGTATATATTTGATATTTTCGGTATCAATTCATGTTTATGTATTAAATGCAGAAAGTCATCCAAATATCTGGATTTAATTTAAATATAATTGATTTAAGAAGCAGTGTACATATTATGCTTTTATCAAATTCTTAATATAATTAATGTACTATGTCCTGTTCATTAATCTATCTGCAAGTTTCCCACATTTAATAATGTGCCCTGCCGACAGAATACGTTCTCCTTCGATAAATTTACGTTGCTCGGGGTTCATATATATTACCGCACATAATTATGAGCTGATTATCATATTTATAATTATTTCGATCGATAGATAACTTGCGAAGATCAAATTTGCTAATGTTTATTATGCAATGCATATATGTGTGTTGTTCATAGTTTTAGATTATGATCTGAGATTGCACAAGATTTGCAAGCGTGTTCACAATTTAGTGACTTTAAGTTTGACGAGTTCGAATTACTTTTGAGTATTTAGTGTTTATTTTTCTATTATAAAAATAATTCTATTATAATTTAAGACTGTAAGTAAGTACTTCTATTATAAAAATAATTCTATTATAATTTAAGACTGCAAACAAATTTTTCTATTACAAAAATAATTCTATTACAATTTAAGACCCNCGATAGATAACTTGCGAAGATCAAATTTGCTAATGTTTATTATGCAATGCATATATGTGTGTTGTTCATAGTTTTAGATTATGATCTGAGATTGCACAAGATTTGCAAGCGTGTTCACAATTTAGTGACTTTAAGTTTGACGAGTTCGAATTACTTTTGAGTATTTAGTGTTTATTTTTCTATTATAAAAATAATTCTATTATAATTTAAGACTGTAAGTAAGTACTTCTATTATAAAAATAATTCTATTATAATTTAAGACTGCAAACAAATTTTTCTATTACAAAAATAATTCTATTACAATTTAAGACCCCAAACAAATTTTCCTATTATAAAAATAATTCTATTACAATTTAAGACAGCAAACAAATTTTTCTATTACAATTTAAGACTCCAAACAAATTTTCCTATTATAAAAATAACTCTATTCTAATCCAAGGCAGCAAACATACGCCACACAATAAACATTTAGAAATTTCTATCCTCAGTAGTTACTCTTCGACACTACATCTACACATCTAACTCAAACCGCTCGCAAAAATGAAAATTTTTAGTAATCAAACAATTTAGACACCTGCTCTCTTACAAATACCGTCCACAGAAATGATTTTCATAAAATGATCCCAACTCTGGACGCAGACTGCTAAAAAGCGTTGCCCCACTCTGCGCCATATTGAATTAGGTCAGGCGTCCACGCGAGGGTCCCAATAACACGGTTCGATCTTTTCGAAAGGCAAAATCTGTAGGAACGGGAGGCCTCGCACCGTTTCGCGGGAACAATGGAAACGAGAGATAAACAAGCCGGTCATCATCATTTTGCAACGATTTAGCAACGGCGTCACCGTTTTCTTTCGTAGCTCACGGCACGGTTAAGTAACGCTGAATTATCCATCGTGTAGAGCGAAGATGGACACGAGAGTTAACCTCTACTCTTAACCTAAGCTTGAGACCGCATCAGCACGTTAATGCCAACGAAAAGGAAGAGTAGAAAGAAAGCAACAGAGAAACAGAGAGAAAGAGATGGCCCCTCGCGTTCGCGTTATCTCCGAGAGTGCGCATACATTTGCTCGGTGAAGCAGTTCCGTTTTCTTTGCTTCTCTCTCTCTCCCGCGCGCCATTCTCGACCGGTAGACGAACCTAACTGTTCCGAATCGTCGCGATAATTTTGAATCTCGCATTCAAGGCGGTGCTCTTGTGCATAGCAGTTCTAAACTACGCTACCCTTGCCACAGCCGCCCATCCCTCTGGGTCTTCGCGCCTCTCGCACCCCTCGTACCGAACGTTAAATCAATAGATAATTCTACATTATTGTACTTGGATATAACGTGAGCGGGCACGTAGCGGCTGTTTAGGTGGTTCGAGTAGCCGAAAAGCACGAAATAACTGGAAACGGTAGAAATGCATTACTTACAGGGTAATGCTCGAAACTAAATTTTACCAGGAGAAATTTAAGGAGAGATTAAGGAACGTATTCAGAACGCGTTGCTAAGAACGTGGCCACTCTTTTGTCTGGAATCTCTTGACCCAACCAACGATATTATTCAGTTTGCTTATACTTTTATAGTATCCCACGGTCGTACGAACGATATTTTACGCCGGCACGGGGTAAATACATGGCTCTGAACGTGAAACATGACTCTAACTGGATAAAGTGAACGGGGTATTCAATTTTGGGTTTCTTTTTTTTTAATTTGGAGGACGTCTGAAGAATTTTTGTGAAACGTTTCGATTATATTTGCAACGCGTGAGAATGTGTGGCTAAGTAATTTGGCAAGATTTGTGGATGAGTAATTAGTTTTGGAAAAATAACTATTGGGAGTGTTGTAACTTTCAAAGACGGAAATTGGCGCTGTTTGCTTGGAAAATTTTGTATTGGCTAGAAAAATGGTGACGAAGAGTAGAGTAGTGTAAATAGGGTAAATACTGTTTTTTCGAAAATTTTATATTGGCTAGAAAAATGGTGTCGAAGAGTAGAATAGTATAAATAGTATAAATGGAATAGTATAAATACTATTTTTTCGAAAATTTGATATTGGCTAAAAACATGGCGTCGAAGAGTAGAATAACATGAATAGTATAAATATTATAAATAGCATAGTATAAATACTATTTTTTCAAAAATTTGATATTGACTAAAAACCATGGCGTCGAAGAGTAGAATAGTATAAATAGAATATAATAAATACTATTTTTTCGAAAATTTGATATTGGCTGGAAAAATGGTATCGAAGTGTAGAATAGCATAAATGGTATAAATAGTATAAATAGAATAGTATAAATACTATTTTTTCATAATTATTTTTACTTTTCAAGTTTTTTCTAAACACATATAAGTAAAATAGCTAAAACAGAAAACAAACTTGGCTCTCCTTTTAGTTACTTTTTTTTTAACTAATCACCAATCTGGGAAACCCTGTCAGACAGATAACGAACATCTATTCTGACGTTACAAGAACAATTGATCTATCAATTAAACACATAATTTTCTCTCTTAACCATTAAAATCAAACATTACACAAACCATCTAATATCTACCTAACAGAAGACTTAAAAGAATTCATCTTTTAAGAAAATTATTAAATTCCAATAAGAACTATTAAATTGTAACAAAAATTTATTTAAAAATAACAGACCGTTGATCTTATTCTGTGCCAGTTAAAATTCAGAAATTACACAAACCATCTAATATGTACTTAACAGAAAACTTTAAAAAATTAATCTTTTAAGAAAATTATTAAATTCCAATAAGAACTATTAAATTGTAACAAAAATTTATTGAAAAATAACAGACCGTTGATCTTATTCTCTGCCCCTTTTTTATTTTTAATTCAAAACCTACTTATCAATTTCACCAACACAATCCACACTAAAAGAAGTTTAAAATAGAAAACGTGCAATTTCCATTGCGAAAGTCTGATAAACGCACAGCAACTACGAGATATGAACGTATGTAGGACATTCTAATAAGCTTGCAGCGAGCAAGTGGGTAACTTTCACTAATTGTTAGGTATGGCGATGGCTTGAATGGTCTTTCACTTATGATGCGTATAGTCATCCTTGATGACTGTGCATTATCCTACAATTACTCAATACTTGTACAGTTTCTCTGGAATATTTTTTCATCTTTTTTTCTCTTTTTTGCATAATGGAGAGAAACTATACACTCTAGCGAAAAAGTTTATATCATAAATTGTTATTTTACTCCAATTTTAACTCTCGGGTGGCGGATACAGGATCATTTTGACCCAGTTATAGAGAACATCGCGTCGCATCGTAATCGTCATTATCTATAATAAAATTTCATTTCTTTGCATCAAAGGACCAAGAATTGATAATTATTATTTAATGAAAATAAATTTATAATCGAATGAAATTAGAATAGTTACCGTATTAAAAAATATGCTCTGAATTTTTGAACGCAATTCATCTTTTAAATGCGCATGATAATAAAGTTTTAGGTCAGAAAGATCCTACATCCGCCCGTAAGTCTCAAAGCATCCGACTTCCGAGGATTAAATATTTATATGGTTTTACGCTCTGCAATTTTTTTTTTTTATTAAAAAAAATTAAAGCGCTGCAAAGACGCGCTGAATTAAAATTGAAGACAATAGCTCCGACAAACGTAACAACTTTTGAAACATTTATTAACCCTTTACACTCGAGAGGCGACACTCATTCGCTACTCGGACTTAATGCAGCAGCTCGAATGGCGAATATAACTGTTTTATTTCAACGTTTCGTGTATTTTTACATTAAACAGGACCTAATATTAAATCTTAAGCTTCGTAATTTTGCTTCGTGCGATAGTTTAGGAAGCACTCGTTGAAATTCATTTTCGGTGTCTCGGGACAAGTATCGGAAAAATATATTTTTGAGTCTTCTTGGACCAATTACTCGATCATTGTCTTCGTCACTGTTATTTGTTTCGTTATATTCAAACGTCACATTTGTAACGTTACGAATTTGGTTAACAATATAAATATAACAATAGAATATAATTTGGTTAGCAATATAAATATTCTGTTATAACGGAATAAAATAATCATACGCTGTGAGATTTTATATGTATCGAGCTCTGCAGGGTTAATTGATCGAGGTTTGATAAAAATAAAGTAATTGGTTTCTTTACGATCATTTGAGGATAAATTCGTTCGGTTAAACTTAATACATATTTTTCTTTGTTCGTTTGGTTCGAATTACACTCAGTCAATTATGTAATCTTCATCATTGTTGATAGAAGTTCCCCATTTCAATAAATTGAACATTAAATTCTCGCAAAGAAGAGAAAGGTTTCGTTTGTAACGTTATACATTTGGTTTCCATCCAACGTAAAATCAAACTCAGCCTCGTCGCTGATAATTTTATCGTTGGGCTGAGTTTTTATAATTACTAAAAACAGACCAAATTTAAAATAGTAATTTTAACTCTTTGCACTTCACTGGCGTTGCTATGGCGATACGTGCAATTTTCTTTAGAAGTTACATTTTGAATTAAATTTTGTATTTTCGTCGATTAGATTTTTTTTTTCATTTTAAAATAAAGCAGATTAATGGAATAAATAGAAAATCAAAAATATTTATAATATTTGTTTCTTTCCAAAAGGATATTTTTAATTTCCACGATAGTCCCGCGAAACTTAAGAAAGTTTAAGAGTGCAGAGGGTTAAACGCGATTCTGTATTATAAAGTGCACATAAATTTGCACATCTAAAGTGTAAAGAGGAAGGATATCTATTGATAAAGCAATTATCGTCATTTATCAATCGCCTTTCGAGTTGCTGCATTAATTCGAGTGGCGAGTGAGAGTCGCCTCTGAAATGTAAATGGTTAACCCTTTTTCGAAGTATGAGGATCGCAGCGGCCCACAGAATTTTGAAATAATAATATTTTAATACATAATAATATGATTAAAAATTTCTCTGATATATCTATCATCTCATCGAATTCTTAACGCTGCAAAATAAATTATTTTGTATTTACTAATGAAATAACAGAATTGCAGCGGCCCCACAGAATTTTAAACTAATCGCACTTTGATATATAATAATATAATTAAAAATTTCTCCGATATATCTATTATCTCATAGAATTCTTAACGCTGCGAAACAAATTAGTTTACATTTACCAATGAAATAACAAAATACTAAAGTCAACGAATTTAAGAATCGCCTCTCAAATGCAAATGATTAACCCTTTTTTGGACTATGGAAATCGTAGTGACCCCACAGAATTTAAAAATAATTATACTTTGATACATAATGATATAATTACAAATATCTCTAATATATCTATTATCGCAGGAAATTCTTAACGCTGCAAAATAAATTAGTTTGCATTTACCAATGAAGTAATAGAATACCATACTCAACAAATTTAATAATCGCCTCTCAAATGCAACTGGTTAACCTTTTTCGGACTATGGGGATCGCAGCGTCCCCACAGAATTTTAAAATAATTATACTTTGATACATAATAATATAGTTAAAAGTTTCTCTAATATATCTATCATCTCATAGAATTCTTAACGCTTGCGAAACAAATTAGTTTGCATTTACAAATGAAATAACAGAATACGGAGGTCAATGAATTTAACAGTCGTCTCTCGAGTGCAAGGGGTTGAATGCACGCACGTTAGTCACACTTTCACCGTTTAACTAATACGCGTCAGCACTATCTAGTTCATTTGTATGGCTCGATAAATAATTTTGTATGTTGTAACAGTTTTAAGATGCAGCATATTTCACTTTCCGTGAAAGTGCATTCGCGATGCATAACTCCTCTTTCTCTCTCTCTCTCTCTTCCTTTCCCTAGTCGTGCAGAGTTAATGACGCAATCGCCAAGAATTATACTCGGTAGGGTCGTGCATCGTACTCTTACACGCTTCAATCCTTCCTGTATTATTCATTATTCTTTAATAACATCCTTTCTCTATTTTCTTTCTCCTTATTCTGAATCTCAGCGTTATGCGCGCCGTGACCACGTATATCTTCTTAGGCGGACCGTAGAAATGGCGACGGCCATTTCATTTCTGCTGTCGCGGAATATATTTTCACCGATGAAAACAGCTTTGTTCCACTTTATGTTTATTATTCGTATTTTAACGAACTTTAACGTGCGTAATTGCGAACGATATCTATACCTGTCTATATCTATCTATATCTGTATCTAAAAATCTCAAATGCGCCGCTGTGGCCACACGCATAATTTTCTTCAGAGATTATGTTTTTAACCCTCTATAGTCCGAATTTTGTCTGCTGATTGGAGAAAAAGGTAGAATTGATTACAGTTTTTTACTTTGATTTGAAAATGTTTAAACTAATAATTATCGTAGATGGATCGTGATGTCGCTACAGTAATACAGTAATCAAATTTAATATTGCAGTGATAACTAAATAAAATTAATTTTTTAAAATATAGAAACATCAATTTGTAACTTTTAAGTCACACGGTCCCATAGAGAGTTAATTGAACTATTTTCGTCGATTCAAATCCTTCTTTTATTTTAAAATACAAGTAAATCAACCAAATAAATCAGAAATCGTGAAAATATATAATTTTCTTCTTTTCTTTCCCAAAGAACGCTTTAAGTTTTCAACATGATCCTTTGAAACTAACTCAGATTAACACTAGATTTACGGAACCCGTCAATTTGACGGATTTCTGATTTCATGCTGAAGTGCAATAATTATCTGTGTAGAAAATGTACGCTCAAAATAGAATTTAAATGCAAGAAACGTACCAACTAAATCTGTGCGAATAAAAATCTATTAATTTCAAATAAAATGAACTAATGCTGTTACAAAAAAAGCACAGTTCAATATACCCGTAAAATGGTACAAATAATCCCCATAAATCTAGTGTTAAACGAGTAACACACGATTTGCATGAAAATAATTCGTTGTGCATGCGAGATATAAGAAAAGAAGTGATACAAAATATGAATATCAAAAATACAACTTAGAATTAGTTGCACGTTAGATAATTAATAAGCGCGTTTAAACTTAGAGTGCTTTATAGCCAAAGGGTTAACCCTTTGCACTCGGCTGGCGCCGCTATGGCGACACTCATAATTTTCTTCAGAGATCATATTTTTAATTAAACTCTATATTTTCTTATATTTTCATCGATTCAAACGCTTCTTTTATTTCAAAATAAAAGTAAATCAACCAAATAAATAAGAAATCGTAAACATTTATAATTTTCTTTTCTTTCCAAAAGAACACAAGTTTTCACAATGGTCCTTTAAAATTTAGAAAAGTTTACGAGCGCGAAGAGTTAAGATACGTAAGATATTGCACGCAAAGGAAGATTTCATTGTATATTTAATAAAATAATAATCGCTGAAAGTTTTACAAATAATTCCTACATTTGATGTAGGAAGTATCCGCGACAACCCAATCAAGCGAACAGATTTACGTCGATATTTATAAAGAAATAATTTTTAATATTTGTCCGAGGAATTACAAGTGTGCACGGAATGCAGGCAAGAAAATCTTTTCTATAATAAATTTTCAAGAGACAGCTTGAAATTTACGTTTACCGAAACTATTCGACTAAGGATTGCAATTCCTGTTCGATCTCCAGTTAATGTTCCGCCAGAGAATTACCTGCATATTTCTCGATATTCATCGGAACGGTATTGTTAAAATGTTCATGAAGCGCAGGAAACTCGAGGCTGAACGTAATAAACAGAGATCAACGATTTCAAGTTTTTACTTTACTCCTTCATCAACTTGTTCCTGTGAGCTAGGTATAAAAGCGAAACAAATCTTTGTTCGACGTTACCGTCGTTCTTTCTAAGCTATCGATCTCTCGAGCATCTGTTCGTTTCTTTATCGCAAAAAAGATATTCCCAGATCTGAAGTTTATACGCTCCGTAGATTTTATACTCGTCAAAATGTAACGTCGGAGCTCGGTGCAAGTAATTAACGCGTTCTTCTATTTGCTGCTGCAATTTCGCAGCGAACGCTTAATATAATTGACGAAGAGATGTAAACATGTCGCCGAACCTGATACCGATCAACTTTTCTTTTCTCTCTTTATTCTTTTTTTTTTTGTAGGTTGGTTTTATTCTCTACTTCCGTTATTTGCCAATTAACGCTCGCGTTATCGATAAAGATTACTCGATATTTGCGTGTGCATTTGATATGAAACACTTATAGCAGGATGAAAAAGAATTGGATCAAGTTGTTGAACTAGTTTGCGAACGTATCGAGTATCGCTGTGAAATGAACACATACTTAACGCTAGAACCATTGTAATTGTCAGATCGTCAGGGTTTATAAGTTGTTATCAACACTTTTCTTTTTAATATTCTGGTTAATTTTTTTTTGTGAAAGGTGCAGACAAAGACTTATTTTCCTATTATAATTCGTATAAAATTAATATAGCAGTGTATGTAATTAACACATCGCTTATCGTTCGGAGGGATTTTTCATTTTCCTATTAAACTACCGTCCACAGGTATTTGACCACTTAGTACAATCGGATCGAAAAGTTTATATCAAAATTATAATGTTAACCCTCTATGGGACCGTGTGACTTAAAAGTTACAAACTGATGTATCTATATTTTTAAAAATTAATTTTCTTTAGTTATCACTGGACTATTAAATTTTATTACTGTATTACTGTCGCGACACCACGATCCATCTATAGTAATTATTAGTTAAAACATTTTCAAATCAAAGTGAAAAACGGTGATCAATCGTAATTTTTTCTCCAATAAGCAGACAAAATTATAGAGGGTTAATACAGTTAACACTAGGACTACCAAAGTGGTCAAAATGACCGATTCGGTTGACAGTTATTAATTTGTTAACCCTGTATAGCCCGAATTTTGTTTACTTATCACAGGAAAAATTACGATTGATTACAGTTTTTCGTTTTGATTTGAAAATGTTTAAACTAAATACTGTAGATGAATCGCGGTGTCGCTGCAGTAATACAGTAATCAAATTTAACACTAGAACTACCAAAGTGGTCAAAATGACCCATTCGTAATTCTTTACAGAATCTTTATAAATTAACTACGGTGCCTTTGGGCAGATTTTCCGCGATTTTCTATTAAAAATATAGATAAACTTTTGTCTGAATTGCATTACATATTATTTTATATACCTTCCGCTTCGATTTCTTCGGTAGAAACAAGTATACTTTAATCGTCGGTTGTTCTAGCGTTAAGTAGAATCGATATAAATTTATATAATTGGCGTAGAAGCGTGATCTTTAGATAAAATGAAGGTGGACAAATACTTATGGATAGTAGTGTACATCATTAGTGATAAAGTAGTGTACATCATTATTGTTATGCTTCGTCCTGTGGTGTTTTATTAGGTAGAAGCTATCGGTGTAGACTATGGATGCATATATGCGTTTGACGAAGCAAAGTGTTCGAACCGTTGTGTGATATTCTTGAGCATATATTGCCGCGCTTGAATTGTCGCCTCCACAGCGACAAACGAATAGGATACTCCAATGCGAAGTTTCGTCGACCATTTGTCTGTTTTCTATTTTACTTTCTGCCTAATTGTTTAGATACTTAATTTATAATCTCGCTCCATATTCAAATGATCCTTCACCTGTCACGAATCAGAGTCGAAAGAGTGCTCGTCCGCAAAGGGTTAACACGATACGCCAAGTTTTTGCAATATTCTATATCGGCCTGTGTGTCATAACTTGAAATAGATAATGCAAGTGCAATGACGTGTTAACTCGTCACAGGTCAGCAACGTTTAGGTTCGAAAATACGAGTTAACTCGTCACCGGTCAGCAAAGTGTTAAGTTAAAATAATAAATAATTTAACTTTAAATAATTTAGTTAACCAACAACCACACAAAACTTGCCTCAGCCTGTTCTCTGTTCGAAAAAAGAATAAGAAGGGGATATCAATTTAACATTAGCTTGAAAACTGATTTCTAATACGTTTTTAACCTCAAATTTCCCGTTCTTTTGAAGCACGATAAAGAATGTTCCCAGCCAGCAAGGAAACCGCAAAAGCGGATTACAAGATTGCGAACGCAGTAGTTTGAGGTAAGACTAAACATCAAAAGGAACAACGTTCTCTACGTAGGGCAGGAACGATCGTCGAATTCCAGTTGAGTAGCCTAGTGAACAGTAAAGTCGAAAATGGTTTTCCCAGCCAGTTTTACTCCAGGGCAACGTGACATATCGACAAGCAGCTCACGTGTAGCCACATACGCCGTGCCTTCCAAAGAATCCACTCGTTTTGCGTTGCCGTGAAAAATGGTGTGTGCTTTATCCGTTTCGTCGTCATCCATAGACCGCAACGGAAACACTGAACCAAGTTCTCGATAAGAAAAACCCGCTGACTGGTGTCGGAGACTATTCTATAAGAAACTATCGACGCGCTGGTTACAACGGACGATTAGGGTCTTCCCCTATTTTGCGTTGGGTTTTGCAATGGAACCGAGAGCGCTGGCGACATACTGCGGGGAGCTGAAAAGAATGCAGTTGGAAGGAATGCGGGTCTCGCGAGGAATGTTACATACACGGAGTTGATACACGCCCTGATTTTTATGAAATTTTGATATAATATAGATCTCGAAAAAATATTAGACGCGTATTTTTGTTGTGTCGGCAATCGTTCACTTTGGAGAGATCCTATTCAATGGTAGATTTGAGGGGGCGTAATTTTTCATATCTTTTTTTTTTCTATTTTGTATGGTGAATAGTTAGGGAAATATAATTTAGTTTTATAATTATTGATCGTTTATGAATTCTTCTGAAGTTGAATTTGGAATATTGTAATATTTGATTAAATAAAATTCATAATTCAATATTTCAGTTTCTTTCTTTTTAGATTTAATGTTTAGGGGGGCCACAATTTTACGCTCGAAGCTTCAACCAACCTAAATTCTCCACTGACCTTGATACAAAGGTTTTGATCCAATTCAAAATTCAATTCAAATAGGAACATATTACGAAATAAAGGGAGAATTAATTAATTTTTTTTTTCTTTTTTCGTGTATAGTGGAAAGTTAGGGGAACATAATTTAGTTTTATAATTATCGATCATTTACGAATTCTTCTGCAGTTGAATTTGGAATATTATAATATTTGATTAAATAAAATTCATAATTCAATATTTAAGTTTCTTTCTTTCTTTTTTTTTAGATTTAATGTTTAGGGAGGCCTCAACCAACCTAAATCCTCCCCTGACCTTGATACAAACGTTTTGATCCAATTCAAAATTCAATTACGAAATAAAGGGAGAATAAATTTTTTTTTTTTTGTATAGTGGAAAGTTAGGGAAACATAATTTAGTTTTATAATTATCAATCATTTATGAATTCTTCTGCAGTTGAATTTGGAATGTTATAATTCCTACGTATTAAATTACTCAACCAACCTAAATCCGCCCCTAATTATATTAGCTCTTAAAATAAGGTGAAACAATTTTTAACAAATTAATTTTTTTGAAAACTTTATATGGCTGGATTTAGCATTAGAAAATAGACAAATCATACATTTAAACTTTCTTTCTATCTCCGATAGTTTTCGAGATACACTATCAAATAAGCTTTCCACCCCCTATTTAAATGGCTGATATCATCAATTCAAAGTGAACGACGGTCGATTTAAAAAAAATACATGTTTAATATTTTTTCGAGATCTATATCACATAAAAATTTCAAACCATCAAAATCAACCTGTGTGTAGTTCGTAACATTCCTTGTCAGACGCGCTCATTTCTCACACGTGTTTTGGTTTTTAGCGTGTTATTCGCTAAAATTCGCACATACTAATTCGATCGGGCTGAGCGACAGATCCTCTCATCCCTGCGCCGTTCCAAATGCAATCTTTTCAGCTCCCCACAGTGCTCGTCATAAATAACAACAGACCCCTGAATCGTTCCGTAGCACTTAACGAATGGCTTGTTTTTTTCTGTATCTGTCGGATACGAAAATAATAAGAGGACGAAAACGAAAGTAAACGACAAGGGGAAAGTCACATAAATACTCTAGGCACTTGGGCGAGCTAAGCTTCGAGCTTTGATGACCGTTTTACATCACGGTCTAATGACAAATGCCGGATTCACAGCTCTGCTGACCGAGATTTCGAAAACTGTCCGAGGAAGTTTTTAAACTTTGAGATATAAGATACGGAGATATAAGAAAAGGTGTGATACAAAATATGAACATCAAAAATATAACTTACAATTAGTTGCACGTTAGATAATTAATAAGCGCGTTTAAACCTAGAGTGCTTCGCAGTCAAAGGGTTAACCCTTTGCACTCGGCTGGCGCCGCTATGGCGACACGCATAATTTTCTTCAGAGATCATATTTTTAATTAAACTCTATATTTTCTTATATTTTCATCAATTCAAACGCTTCTTTTATTTCAAAATAAATAAGAAATCGTAAACATTTATAATTTTCTTTTCTTTCCAAAAGAACACAAGTTTTCACAATGGTCCTTTGAAACTTAGAAAAGTTTACGAGCGCGAAGAGTTAAGTTTTCATTATCAGTAAGATATCTAAATAGAAACTTTTTCATCAAACAAGTTTTTAATGTAAAAAAGAATATGTTTCGTATCTAAAAAACTGAAAGCAATGGAACAATGTAAAATGTCGAGTCTGTCTCGACATAAGACCGCAAAGGGTTAATCCCACACCAGTGTCAGCCAGGTATCGCGTCTCGCCGGTAGCCGATCGTCCTTCCTCGAAGGACGCGACGAGTGCTAAAAGATGGCGAGGAAGATCAGGACCAGCATCGCCCACAGCCAATTTTCTTAATAAATGATCCTATTACATGGTACCGCAAAAACTTGGCGTTAAAGCTTCTTATATATCACTGCAACGTGAAATTGGATATTTATTGGTGACAGATGGGACAGGGCTGTTCCGCGGATCACGCGGCGCGATCAATCATACCGTAATACTATACACTTCGGCTCAGCACCGCGTAATGAATTGCATCCGCAGTAATAGGGGGTCAGCGGTGGCAGTGCGCTTGAAAAATAACCGTAATATCATTGTTCGTATCGGCGGTTCACGTGTTGGGATTCAGAATGCAATCGACACTGGGCGACGGTGGCCGGTTTGTACATCCTGTGTCTCTCGCGGTCTACCCTCCGCTCCTGCTTTCTATTCTCGCGTTATCTGCTGTCTCGTTCCACCGAGTTTACATGCGAACCGGTAAACTAAATGCGCGCGGAGCCTCCAAGCGACAGACGCAACGTCGCCATGGGAATAGAAACACATGCAGTCCCGATTTGATATGCCGACTGACACACAGGATCACTGTTCGAATCTCCACGGCATATGGCTTGATACACGCGATGCGATGCGGGCCTTCGCCGCTGGCATCTATTTCCACGCGATACGTAGAGCCGAACCGGTACAGGGAGGCAATGAGAGCCACAGAGATCGGAGCAAGAGTTATCGGTTAAGCTCGTTAAATTTAACTTTGACTTTTCGAGCCACGAGAGCCCGTGGGACGTAACGGTGCCTGGAATGAAGAACGGCCACCGCTTTGAACACAAATCACGTACGCCCTGGCTCGCCTCTGCGAAGAATTAAATGATTCTTCTCGATCTTTTATCGACTCCAAACCGACCGCCATAAAAGCACACGCTGCCTTCGATCATACTTTTGCCCCACCATCTCTTCCTGATTCGAGCTTCGCGCAGCATATTCGTCTTTAAGTTATCTGTTTCGTGTTTGCTGCCACCTTTGACCCTTTCGCTGCCACGAGCGACTGTGATAGCTCGCCGGGGGCCGACTTCTGTATGTACAACGCTGTCTATAAGTCACCGGATAGTTAACGAACTTAAATTAACGAGAAATTTATGCCGGAGTTGTGGAATGAACCTGGCTCACGCTGATCGTTTACGTTATAAGGAATGTTGGATTATACTGTTTGTTCGGAGATTTCACCGGTAGTGTAACTGTTCTGTAAGTGTTTTATTGAAAAGCTTGTAATGTTAGGTTGGTTGGATGTGAAACGTGGTTTTATGCATTTAATTAGAATCGTTTCTGTTGGATCGTTACTAAGAATGGTAGATGTACAGGGTTGGGTAATAACTAATTAGCACCTCGGATATCTTCGAAAGTTTCACGGAAATATTTGCTGACATAAAATTTTACGGTACGAAGGGGGCCATCAGATGGCGATAATAGTTTTTTTGCAGGAGGTACTTCGGACATTTAAGGGTTACCTCCATTTTTTTAAATGGATCGGTATGTTTTTGCATGCGTATCGCGACAGAAGATATTAAAATGAGTTCAACGACCTATTACATAAGGCCATTGAAGGTCATAGAAAGTAGAGAAAGGCGATAATACTTACGGTTTTGGTAGTATATGAAACATAGGTTTATAGGAGGTGTTAAAATGATGACTACACTGTCGATGCACCATTGAATTCTTTTTACGATTGATTGATTGAATTATTGCAGCCTGTGCGTCAATAAGTTCTGATGTAAGACTTGCAAGTCTTAGAATACTATAGAATAGATACTATAGAATACTATAGAATAGATACTATAAAAATTATAGCATAGATACTATAAAATACTATAGAATAGATACTATAGAATATTATAGAATTGTTACTACAGAATACTATAGAATAGATATTATAAAATACTATAGAATAGATACTATAAAAAACTATAGAATAGGCACTATAAAATACCATAGAATAGATACTACAGAATACTATGGAATACTATAGAATAGATACTATAGAATATTATAGAATAGTTACTACAGAATACTATAGAATAGATATTATAAAATACTATAGAATAGTATAGAATAGATACTATAGAGTACTATAGAATAGTTACTACAGAATACTATAGAATAGATATTATAAAATACTATAGAATAGTACAGAATAGATACTATAGAGTACTATAGAATAGATACTGTAGAATACTATAGAATAGATACTATATAATGCTATAGAATAGATACTATGGAATACTATAGAATAGATACTATGGAATACTATAGAACAGATGCTATAGAATACTATAGAATGGATACCATAGAAGAATAAACTATAGAATGGCAAATATACTGTATCGCTTGAAAGCGAAAATGAGCCTGGCTGTTGTAAGAAATTTTTGTATAAACAGAGATAATAGGATTGCCAGATGTGTCCGGAGAAAATCGGAAAGTCTAGGCACTTGAAGATATAACCGTTCGGAGGTGTGACTGGACGTTAGTTTTTCTTTTTTGATGTCCTGGTCAGTTTGCAGTGAGATTTTCTTGAGTACAGACGTTCTCTTCTGAGTCACGAAATACGGAAATTAGAAAGCATAAACTGTACTCTTTTATTTATAGCAACGTATATTCCAATACTTTCGATGTATATCGTTACAGATTTATGAAAGTCATCAGTTTTTGATTCTGTCTTTATAATCTCTTGGTTCCAAAATAATTTTTAAATTACATTAAAATATTGTTAAGCATTGTAATCATTAAAATACTGTTAAATATTGTTAAAATCTATTCTCAAATTTGTCATTAAAAATTGCTCAATTTTTATTTAAACTATTCTTTCCTGCAGTGAACAGTTTCCGAAATATCGAAGAAAATATATTTTTCATTCAAATATTGTTAAGTATTATCATTAAAATACTGTTAAATATTATTATCATTAAAATATTGTAAAAATTTATTCTTAAATTTATCATCAAAAATTTTACAATTTTTATTTAAACTATGCTTTTCTGCAGTGAACAGTTTCCCAAATATCAAGCAAAATATATTTTTCATTCAAATACTGTAAAAATCTATTATTAAATTTCTCATTAAAAATCTCTCAATTTCTGTTCAAACCATTCTTTTCTACAGTGAACAGTTCCCCAAATATCGAGAAAAACATATTTTCCATCCTTAACTTTAAAGACTGTCTTCATTCTCCAAATACAAATGATTCCAGATAAAACAAAAATACGTGTCAAATATTTTTTCTAAACACTGTATCATATATAAATTCCATAAAAATCGATCTCTTACACTTAAATAATGCCTCTCGTTAGCGTTCAGTTTACGTTAGAACGTTTCATTCAGTCCCTTTAAATGAGATTGATTCTCGCGGTCACGGAAGCCAATACAGGCTAAATGCCACGTGTCATCCCGTTCACGGCCAGCGAAGGTGCGAGGTTTCTCTAAAATAAATTCATTACAACAGAAAATGGCTTCGCACGTTGGATATTAAGGCGATAATGATAGCAATATGCTTGGTACTAAGCTGATGATAATCACTCCGCGGTCAATCTTGGGGAAGCGCGGCCACAAGACAGCAATACAGCGTGCACATGAGCTAACAGAGGCCGAAAGGATGTCATGACCTAACCTCGGCTGTCGGTGCGCGGGAGCGTCATTAATACGGTAGCAATTTATTACGGCGCTGTCTGACTGGTTGTCTGCTCCGACAGTGTCTTCGGGGCGTAGTCGTCGTCTGCGGTGCTGAATCTTGGGACGACACATGCGCACCAACACACCCGACAAAAGATAACGGGCAAGAGACAATGCACGAACCGCGTAAGACACTATGGATGATGGAAGGTTTGAAAAGGGTCTGGGAAAAAAAATGGAGATGTGGAAGAAACCGTCCGAAATGATCAAGAGACTGAAAACCGAAAATACGCTGCCGCTCAGGAGTATCAGGACACTTGTTTATTTTTGACAGAACGTAATTTATGATTTTGTTTAATTTCTATGCAACGGAATATTGTGATAGGATAAAATTGAATATTGTGAATGAATTAGGTAATGTGCGATTAAAATGATATTGAAGTCTATAATGAGAAAACTTATGGAATTCTGCTTTGTTATTTGAAAGGTTCTTTGTATTTGGATTATTTAATTGATAAGTTGTGGATTGAATTGTGTTATTCTATCGTGGATAATTCGAACAGTGTTCTTTTACGAATCGTGTATTTCATTTTAATATACTATTGGCAAAGGTTTATTAACACATTGCGAACGGATAACGAGATATCTCGTGTTTTGTATCTCGTGTCCTGTAAAGATAAAAACACGTCGTCGAATAAGAGATAATTTTTATAACCTAATCCGAAGCAAAGCGAGAAATTGTAATGAATTATAATTTTTTTTTTTTTTTTCCAAATAGATAACCAAAAATCTGGTTATTATTTTCCCAGTAGTCCTGTGAAACTTAAGAGAATTTAAGACCACAAAGAATTAATACCGAACGGACAATTTATACGTATCATCGTTCCAAGAATTTTTAAACCAAAGCTAGAAACTGTAATCAATTATAATTTTTTTTTTCTGATAGATAAGCAAAAATCAAGTTATAGAGGGTTTTTAGAATAGTCCTGTGAAACTTAAGAAAGTTTAAGACCGCAAAGAGTTAATACCAAACGGACAATTCGTACGAACCATCGTTCCAAGAATTACCAAACCAAAGCTAGAAACTGTAATCAATTATAATTTTTTTTTTCTGATAGATAAGCAAAAATCAAGTTATAGAGGGTTTTTAGAATAGTCCTGTGAAACTTAAGAAAGTTTAAGACCGCAAAGAGTTAATACCAAACGGACAATTCACAGTTCCAAGAATTATCAAACCAAAGCTAGAAACTGTAATCAATTATAATTTTTTTTTGTCCGATACATAAACTCAAATCAGGTTATAGAGGATTGAGAACGCTCTATTGCCAAACTCGGTATTCGAGAAACTAGTTTCTTTGTATCAGAAGTCACGCTATCGACTCGGTCAATAGAACCAAAGAACAGCCAGGTACCATTTTTCATTGAACAATACGATTCTTCTTATAGTTGCTAACTCAGTCCACGAGTAATTGATAACGAACACGAAAGTTTCTGCTCGTTTTCGACAACGGGTCATTCGAACGGAAGTAAAAGTGGCGTGGGAGGTCGGACTACTGTTTGGAGCGGTGCATTCCCGGCGTAGCCAATTAGACGTTATTCAAGACGAAGACCTTTGACTGTGGCGCCCGGAGAAACTTAGGGGCGGCTTCTCGAGTCTTGCCAGTAAAACTTTGGTCTTCGTCGTTAGTGATTATCGAATGAAAGTTTATTACGCTATGATTTACGCTCGCCAGGATGGATATTCCTCTCCTGTACGGCTCACGTGGCTCGCGTATATACTTCTTGCATGTGCGCGTGCATCTGTATCAACGAACTCGCCAGAATGTCAAGAACACTGATGCAATGCATCGTGCAGTGAAACAACGTGAAACTAACACGTGCACCCTGCGGCGGCATATCGTAATAGGTGCAATCTAATTCCTGCACGTGTCATTCGCGTGTCACTTGGGCTATCCGAAGCCTTGTTCGTATCGGTATCAACGGCATATCGGGTCGAACTTTTATTTTACGATTAAACGGATCGTTATTAGAGCTTTCGCTATTAACCCTGTTACGGTCTTCGATGTTTGCTCGAACCGATCGTGCTCTGTATTTCTTTATAAATATTTATTACTCCGGGCGTTGGATTATTACTAAGAACAGTAAATATACTGTATCGTTCGAGGAGAAGGTAATTGTTGAGGAGGTTACGTGGAGGACTGTTTAAATAATTATGTTTAACCGTTTCAGCGCTATGAACCCATACAACCATTCGGTTTAGCTTCGGGTTAGATATATAAAGATATATAAAAAAGATAATATATAATTTAATACTGTTATATTGGTCATGTTACTGTTGCTTAATGAAATAAATGATTATTAAGGCTTTTGAAGTCACCACATAATTTACTTCAGTTACAATCAATATACCTTGCAATGAAAATTCAGTCTTTTTCGTACGGAGTGGGCAGTCCAAGGCGCACGCTTAACGTCGGACAACTCAGCGCTGAAAAGGGTTAAGACACGGTGGAAGAAAAATATATATTTAGATAGTCTTAGGAGGATGTGTACAAGACAGGCGCACGGTTAGAACTAAAGGAAAAAACAAGTCAGCGCGTACATTCGTACCTGGGGTGTTCGCAGGCATCCCCGAACCCTAATTGATGATCGTACCCTAAAGTGAAGGCCATTAAGAAAAAGTCCGTTATTTTAGTTGTTCTTTTAGGAATGTAGAGTTTATACAAACACATGTAAAACATGGGTGCCTTCCTTTAACAGTAATATGTAATGATTACATTACGATGAACTCTTCACCGCTCAATTCATACAAAAACAAAAAAAAAAAAGAAAGAAAGAAAGAAAGAATGAAATTATGTGGGAATGGAATGGTGAGGCAGGAATGAATGTTTAGTCTAGAGCGATAGATGTGTGGATGAAGAGTACATATTTGGGACCGAGCTATGGAGATGTGGAAGAAGAGTATTTGAGATATTCCCGTTCTCATTCTTTCCTCGAAAACACAGTTCTGAAGGAAATATCAAAATAGCACGATAGATGCGAGAATGAAGAGTACTTGTGACGGAGCAATAGAAGTGGGAAAGAAGAGTGTTGGGTCCGAGTGGACGAGATCGTGTGACGCAAGATTTTCGGAGCTGTTCACACAAGATGGCTTGTTTTTAAATTTTATCGAGAGCGTAACTGTTCAGTAACTATTTTGTTCAGAAGCTTATAATATTAGGTTGATACATATGAAATTTGGTTTTATGTATTTAATTAAAATAGTTTCTGTTGGATTATTGCTAAGAATGGTAGATATATATGAGGTAAATATACTTTAGAAGATAGTATAGAATATTATAGACTAGATACTATAGAATACTACAGAATAGATGCTATAGAATAGATACTATAGAATATTATAGAATAGATACTATAGAATACTATAGAAATGATACTATAGAATACTATAGAATATATACTATAGAATACTATAGAAT
>SMSQ01024372.1:2851-14329 GCA_019453375.1 Ctenoplectra terminalis | reverse complement strand
AAAAGTTATTTGAGGTCGTCACGTTAACAGACTCACCCTGTATACGCCCTTCGTAGAGAAAGGGTTAAAATTTGTTGTGGTCCCTGGCGACCCCACAGTGTCGTTCCAGGCTTAAGTATTAATGATTTTCGCAAGATCATATCTTTATCAGAAATAAAAAAGAAACAGCTCGGTAGAATTATAATTACTATTACGACGACAAAGTTTTATTATTTACACGACTGTTTTGTTCCTTTCTAACGTCGAATTTAATCATGCAACGTTCATTAGAAAAAATTTTCTCACGGATTGCCTGAACATTTCGACACACAGCCGCCTCTTCGCAAGAACAATGATGCTCGTTTTCTCGTTGTATGAATCTTTAAATCACAAAGCCCCCTTAATTGCATCTTACCGCGTTACGTTAATTGACCTATATAACTCATCGATCCAATCGATGTCTGTAATTTATAAATCAGTCACCGTGTTTGCTCTTGCGTTACCTTGATAGACCCAATAACGATTAATTAGAGTCTATCGAGGAATCGATTGCGAACGAGAACAATGCGATGAGTCCTCGATCTCAAAGTACCATCTATTAGGTTTTAAACTATGAAACGGGCGTTTTTTGATTAGTCTGTGTTGAGCTATGTTCAATTTTTTTACTTTATTTATTGCACGCAAATGTTTTAACACAGCTGTACGACTAGTTCCTAGTTTAGACCCAAGTGTTCGACTAGTTGTGCGTGGATCGGATTCCACGGTCGTCCTTAATTCCTCGTTATCAATATGGGCCGGTGGTCTTCCTCGAGGCTCATTCAGCATACTCAAATTGCCAGAACGAAATTTTTGAAACCGATATCGAGCATTTTTTTCATCGGTGGATCCATCTCCGAATGCCTGATTAACACTTTACCAACCGGGAGCCTATTAATCGGCTTTTTATAGCCAACGTTTATCTACGGCTTATCGCTTAATACTAACATTATGAAAATTAAAAACTTTATTCAATTTAATTAGCCTACAATAAGAGAAACGATATACCAAGCACTCTCACGAATTTCGATTTAAAAACAAAGTTGCAGGAATAAGAGCTTATATTTCCGCACGATAGCCAAAACCGAGCTGGTGTTAGCGATGTATCCGCGCTCGAATCAACCGGTCGGTAAAGTGTTAATATTTCTCGAAGCTCGAGCTGCGGTATGATTCAATTTAAACTCGTACAAGAAGAGTAGATGTAAATCGCGTTTTGTTTCCATCTGGTTTAGGATAAAAATAAAATAAAAATGGGATACAAAGATGAAAAAATTTTACAAAATGAGTAAGAAGAATACCTTTAAGCTTTATAAATAAAAATATCGAGCGCGCGTTCCAATGTATCTCTCTCAGTCGCAGTTGAACACAGACTAAACAAAAAAACCCCGTTTCATAGTTTCCAACCTAATATTTTTTCTTGACAACGAAAAGACGTTCGTCTCGTTCTGATTTTTATGGCGTATTTATGTGCGCTATTTTGTTAAACCGTTACAAGGTAGAATTGTTTATAATGGGTTGTCCGGAAAGTTGGTGCCGATTTTCGGTAGGTGCCATTAGAACAGGTCTGAATAAGTCGGAACGATTGAAAACAAATGACACGCGTATATATTCTAAGGAGCGATACTTCAGGTATCTTTGTATAAAAGAGGATAAAAGTTTGTAGATCTACCGACGATTAAAATATACTTATTTATAGGAAAGTAATCGAAATGAAAAGTATTTGAAAAAATACTTATATTAGGGGTAATAATTCTTTGTGCATATTTTAATTTAAAAATTATAGAAAATCTCTAAAAATGCGCTAGTGTAAATTTATAAAATTTCTATGACAAATTACGAACCAGTCATTTTGACTGGTACGGTAGTTCTAGTGTAAAATATGGAAAAGATTTTCGCCGAAAAATCTAAGTTTTGGAAGGATGGAGAAAGATTATAGAACAAAATGGAACATATATAATTTAATAAATGTATAAAGAAATTTAAATGTGTTGTGTTTGAATTTTCCTTAAAAATCGGTACGAACTTTCCGGACAACACAATATTTCTGTTCAAAACTACCAAACCGGTCGAAGAATTAAAAATGGAACAATTTGAGTTTTCCTTCAGAGTCTTTGATTAGATACTCTAATTGTAAAGATCATGTCCCAGTTCTGTTAATATTGACGTCGGGAACGTTACATTACCCGGATATCTTGCACAACTAATAATTTAAACAGTAGGACGATGTCCAGTCGCTTTTGAGGCAATTAAAAATGATTGTGAAAATAGGCGGCGGAGAAACGCGTCAGAGGAGATCATGCAACAGCTAGTTCTAATTATTTGAGCGTTAGCCAAACGGAAAAATCGTGCACTTCCGTCGATTAAAAGGTAAAGAAGCGTAACGGTGTCCCTTGACGTCGGACGAGAAACGACCGGATGGTAATTATCGTCGCGATTGAGAAAGATGCGTTCGTTCCCGTGACACGTTATGCCGGAATTTTGATTTGCAATCAAATCTAATTAACACCAGAACTCGGTAAACTGAGGAAAGATGAAGGAATTGCGCCAAAGTTTCTTATAAAAATTACTAAATACTGTTGTTTTCTTTTTTTTCTTTCATTGTTGCGAATTATTTATTAGTGTCAGGACAGCGACAGCTGCTAGGAATTGAAAGTTTAATTTAAATACTGTTACGATACAGGTCGATATGTTTTAAAAATTGTAAAGTTTTTAATGGTTGTGCTTTAGTGTCTTGCTTAGTAAAGTGCTTTACTCGCTGGTTTGAGAATTTAGGGCAATGCACAGTGGGTGGTCAAATTATTATGACCACTTGGAAATAACTACTTGTTCAAACTTTGAGCAAGAATGGAATTGAAAGTAATACTTGAAGTAATACCTTGTTTCGGTACAAAAATTATTCTTAGATTTTTAATAATGTACACTGCGGTGCATAACTATAGCACCGCCTAAATTTTTAGCTGTTTTAGACTTTAGATTAAAAGTGCAAAAGAATGAATTGTAGAAATTGAAAAAGTATGAGAAAAATGAACTGTGGACTAAATCACATTTAAATTGCCCTCTTGTACGAAACGATATAATAGAAAATGTGATTTTCAACTGTTGCTTAACTATAGCACCGGCGTTGTTATTTACTAATTTAGAAATGCAATAATAAAAATAAGTAACGAAATAAGTAGAGATATATTTCGGAAACTTATTGATCGCGTTCCAGACAGAATTTTCGAGCTAATTAGAAAAAAAGGTGGTCCTACGAGATATTAAAATTGTTTATCATTGATTTTATTGATGCGGTGCTATTGTTACGCAACAGTGAAAATTCAGACTTTTGATTGAATCATATTGTACAAAAGGAGAATTTAAATAAAAATTAATTTAAAGTTGATTATTTTTCATACACTTTCAATTTTAACAATTAATTTTTCTGTATTTTCAATCTAAATTCTGGAACAGTTAAAAATTTAGGTGGTGTTATAGTTACGCACCGCAGTGTATAACAATGATTTTAAATCTGCTACAAATTATTTAAAAAATTGTTAAGATATACTTCATGATTCGTTGAATTAAATTTAAAGCTAGTAAATGTATGTAAAAAATATAATAAGTGCACACACTGCTACTTATTAATGTTAAAACAAGTAACAATCAAGAAAAACACAAGTGAACAAAGATAATCTGATAAATGACTAGTTTCAAGTCGCACTATTTCAAATGAACAATGGCAGCATAAAATGTTAGCCTATTACAAATATATTTCTTACCGTACATTAACCAAGTAAAATAGCATCGCCAACGAATCAAAATATAGTCAAACTGTCTGTCTATGTGTCGAGAACAAAAAATGGTACCTACATGTTTCTACTATTCAAGATATAATATTACCAAAAGTATAAAATATGTAGCTCCTTCGTTTGATCGTAATAATTTGATCACCCAATGTTATAGCACGTGTTTCACAGTGTTAGATATATTACAATGGGCACACGTTGCAGGATTGGTTTTTGTAACGAGATTTCAGTACATAAATCTTACTGAAATATGTAAATTAATGATAATTTAATGATTGGAACTAATATTTACTACCTTCTTAAGCAATCAACACATTGTAAATTGAAATTACCTATTAATAAAAATTTGCAAATTGTGTATTAAAATTAAATACACGATTTGTAAAAGGACACTGTTTGAATTAACCATGGTAGAAGAACGTCATTATTTAATCCATAGCTTAACAATTAAATAACCCAAGAATATAATAATTATAAAAATATTAATAATAACCAAGAATATATCAATAATAAATTAATGACAACTTAATAACTGAAAGTAATATTTTCTACCTTCTTAAGGAATCGACACATTGTAAATTGAAATTACCTATTAATAAAAATTTGCAAATTGTGTATTAAAATTAAATACATGATTTGTAAAAGGACACTGTTTGAATTAACCATGGTAGAAGAACGCCATTATTTAATCCATAGCTTAATAATTAAATAACCCAAATATAAAGAACTTATCAAATAACAAAACAGTTCCATAAGGTTCGACACTTACACACTTTAATGTCATTTTTACTGGATATTAGCTCAGTAATTTATTCACAATATTCAATTTTATCCTATCATAATATTCTGCTATACATAGCTGTAACAATAACAATTAAATAGCAAAATCATAAATTACATTCTGTCAAAAACAAGCAAGTATCCGGATACTTTCGAGCGGTAGTGTATACGTTGTAAGATAAAGGGCTAATTGCATTGTACCTAATATTACAGGTCCGTACACAATATTCGTCCCGACAGACAAAGCTTTTAGAACATTGTTGGTACAACTTGGTGGTCCGGAAAAAGCAGAACAGAAATTTCGGGATAATCCACGACTTCTTAGCGGGGTACGTCGTTATTTGTAAAATTTTCTTTACTAACACGTTGACCGCCGCGTCACTTATTTGAGTGCTTACAAGGTAAATTAGTCGGTATTTCGAAAGATATTTCACAGAATATGAGACTATTGAATTGTTATAAAAGTTTATTAAAAAAATTTGAATAGTTATAAAAGTTTGTTAAAAAAATTTGAATAGTTATAAAAGTTTATTAAAAAAATTATTTACAATGGAATGCTTTAAAATAGCCCATACAAAGTTGGGGTTGATCAGGGCAATCTGGGCAAAAAAATGTTAACTATTCGCCATTACTAAAAATATATTTGAAAAGGAAGAAATAATTTTTAAATCTCGCACGCTTTCTTAGATACATCGTTCTCGAAGAAAGATTTTCAACTAAATGTACATGTATGTCCCGAAAACGTTTCGTTATAATTAGAAACAATTAGAAACAATTAGAAACAAACGATAAGCGCGCGTGCCCTGACGGAAATTTTCTTATAAAATTGTGTGGCAGTCAACGTGTTAACCAGTATTGAATTAACCAAGAACTTATTCATTTAATACGTCGAGTCGAATGTTCTTGACCAGTTTATATACATATTTGAGTCTTTAAAATAAGGACTATTGCACCTTACAGCCTTAATTCTTAACATACCAAAGTGAATTCTTTGCCAAGGAGGTTTGCTTAACAATTTAATTTGTCCCTTAAACTGTTAACCGGATAAGACGAGTAAACTCGTCACGCGGACTGCCTATATTTTGGACGTAATCATTTATTTTCACATTGATTTACTTTTGAGTGCATCGTTATATTTTTATTTAAAAAAACGTATTACATTAGACTTACATTTGCAACGATTAAAATCGGCCCAATTAAAATGTATTATTTTCTATTAATTTCTAACTCAAAGTATAAAGGAGCTTCTGATCGAAAAATGACCCAGTTAACAGGTTAATATTAAATTGTTGCAAAGATAAAAAAAAGACAATATAATGAAAAGAAATAATTGAGTTTATAAATTCTTTTATTGATAATAGAAAAAATTAAATTTCTGGAAAAATACAATTTTATGTAACTAAAAATACACACAGACAACTCATTATTTCCTGCAATTAACTAATTAAGTTACATTAATATAATTCATATTATTAAATTATTCCGACAGCTTCTGCTGCATCACGTGATACCAGGAGCCTTCAGGATCGATTCTTTGCAAGACGAAATGACAGGTGTTAGCCTGGCTGGAACACAATTAAGAGTGAACGACTACGCAATGCACGACCATGAATGGAACGACATAAAGGTATTGTATATCCTTTATTTTACAAAGACCTCGTAATTCCAAGTTATGCTATCGTTAACAATCCCACTGACCTTAAAAACAATTTATTCGCCTCTATTCCAGCGCATTTTAGGATCAATGAGTCATAATCGACGCTGCATATTGATCACTTTTCTCGATCGATCGTTTCACGTTGATCTAGTTTCTTGACCTTCTAGAAAACGATGGAAACATTCCGTTCACTCGTTAATAATGCATGATATCCTGCGTGCTTAACATTGCACGGTTCTTTTTTACGAACCAAAATGTAGGAATTATTTGGTGAAAATAAAGGAAAGGGAGATTAACATATTTCTTTTTAACACTAGAACTACCGACGATTAAAGTATACTTATTTCTACCGAAGAAATCAAAGTGGAAAGTATATAAAATAATATGTAATGGAATTCGGACAAAAGTTTATCTATATTTTTAATAGAAAATCGCGGAAAATCTGCTGAAAGGCGCAGTTGTTAACTTATAAAGATTGTGTAAAAAATTACGAATGGGTCATTTTGATCACTTTGGTAGTTCTAGTGTTAATAAATGTAAATTGTACTTTGAAAATAAACTTTTACTTAAAGATAGATTATTGGGAGACAAATTTTAAGCTTAGAAATTAATTTGTTTAAAGTAATTGTGAACGATTTGTATGGAATAAATTTTATTTTGGTTTAAAATTACGATTAGTGTTTCGTCATTATTTTACGAGATATTTAAAAGTTGAATTCGGTATTTTGTACCGATACAAATTTGTAATCCATCTTTTCGTCCAAATGTGATCACTTGAATATAAGAAAATTTATTTTAACACTAGATTTACGGTGCGCGTCAATTTGACGCAGTTTAGATTTCGTTCTTAAGTTAAACAAGTAACATCGAAATGAAATTTATATACGAAAAATGTGCTGAATAAATTTCTGCCTAATAAAAATCTATCGATTTAAAATAAAATAAACTAATAATATTACAAAAAATTTATATGTTAATGTGCATTTTTAATATAATCATATAATATAATAATGTAATTCAATAATCATTAATATAATCATATAATTCAATAATCATTAATATAATTATATAATTCAATATAATCATAGAAAATATTTAGCACATTGTGAAGCACAGCCCATTTTGGCTTCGTTCGCTAAGATGTGTTTGTAATTGAACAAAACAAATATTGTTCATTATTCTCAATCACTAAACTGACAATACTGTGAAGCGTTGTATTTTTATAATATTTCACAAATGAACGCTTACTCGTACAACTACTAAATCATTTTTTTTCACTTGCACATATCACATCAAAATGATTCCTATTACTTAAAAAACCATTTACTAAAAAAAAACAAAAATTGAAATTGAAATTATAACTAAAACTAAAACTTAATGTGCATTTTTAACATACAGATTTTTTGTAATATTATTAGTTCATTTTGCTTTAAATCGATAGATTTTTATTAGCAGAAATTTATTTAGCACATTTCTCGTAAAAACAAATTTCAAAAAAAATATATATGTTAATGTGCATTTTTGTTATATATATATATTTTTAATATTATTAGTTCATTTTACTTTAAATCGATATATTTTTATTAGCAGAAATTTATTTAGCACATTTCTCGTAAAAACAAATTTCAAAAAAAATATATATGTTAATGTGCATTTTTAATATATATATATATTTTTAATATTATTAGTTCATTTTACTTAAAATCGGTAGATCAAAAATGATCCAATCAATGCTCATATATCTAGTATTAACGAAGTTTCTAAATTAGTAAATTAAGCACACTCGATTCTATTTTTTACACGATTCTCTGCGTTCCCGAATAACACGTGCAAAAAAGAAATTCTGTACAATTTCGCATCCTTCAAATTTTCTATAAATGCATAAAAATCCGCAGTCTAGTTACAATCTTCCCTTTTTTTATTTTTCTTCCCCGCTCTTTTCGCACCTCTCTCCCTTTCCCTCTCTGTGTAAAAATTGACGTTTAATTTTAATACAATAAAAATAGATACAGTAAATAAACCATGGCCGAATTAACCATATAGCAAAAGTAACAAATGCTACGGGCCCCGCGCCTAGAGCAGAAAATATTTAGCTTGCAAAATTTTGTAACAGTCCTGGCTACCGTTAACAGATATTTTTGCTTCGAAGAAATATTTTTCTACAAATATTTCAAAGAATAAAATATCTTTGAAAATCTTTCTGTAAAATAGAGCCTCCTGGTAACATTTGCTAAAAACCTTGCGCTGGCTTAATCCGCCTCTGAAATAAACATGTATCGATATTACTATAATTACATCTACACGAATCAAATTAAATCGACCTTTAACAAAACTCGAATTATTCAAAAATGTATTAACATCTTTACTTTTCCGTTTAATTTTATAAGCAGGTAACAACAATAAATGGCGCAAGAGTGGCGCCGAATAAACGAGACATTGAGATTCCTCAGGGTGTTGCCCATGCTATAGACAAGGTGATGTTCCCACTGCCGGTTGGCGATCTAGTGCAAACGTTGCAGGCCGATCGCGAGAGAAGATTCACCATTTTCCTAAAAATGCTTCACATTTCTGGTCTTCAAGAAAGTCTATCAGGTAATTAAGGAAAATGTTGATACAAAATTTAAGATAGATTTAAGATTAATTTAAGATAAATTTAAGATAGACCGACGCTGAAATTTTCATTTAGGCGTCGCTGGTCTCCGAGGACTGAGAGTATCAATTTTAACCCTTTGCACTCGAACGTCTTCTCTCAGGGGACATCAGAGTTTATTAATGATATTAATGATTACAGAGGATAAACTTACATCGGCATAACTTTTTTAGAAAATTCATGTTTCCTTGAAGTTCTCTATTTCAAATGACAAGAGACAGCAAATCAAAAAGTGTGGTATATACTGAAATATGGAACGATTTCTGTTTGCACACTTTCTTATAAAAATGCAAAGGGTTAAAAAATAATACATTATAATTCATTAATGGGTTCTATTGACTCTCTGAGGTACGGTGGGATTAAAAGTGATTTCCCACCTATTGTGTATTTTATATGGTCTTATCCGGTTAACAGGTTAAGGGACAAATTAAGTTGTTAAGCAAACCTCTTTGGCAAAGAATTCACATCGGTATGTTAAGAATTAAGTCTGTAAGGCACAATAGCCCTTATTTTAAAGACTCAAATATGTATATAAACTGGACAAGAACTTTCGACTCGACGTATTAAATGAATAAGTTCTTGGTTAACACATTGTACGCCGGTCCCGCGAAAACGCGGGATTCAAAGTCTATCGCTCGAGCGCCGGCCCCGCGAAAACGCGGGTTTCAAAGTCTATCGTTTGTACGCCGACAATTTTTAATTGTAAATTAATTTTTTTTATTATTAATTTTTCGTTATCGTTAAATTGCATATAACGAGTATGCAAACTAAATTTAGTGTTTTACGATAATGTATAAAATTTTTAAATATTTTCTTCACCTATTCATTGGTCGTCAACAAGCGAATCATGCCGGCGTCGAGGCTTTAAGCGGTCGATACGGTGTCGGCGCTCAGACTTTAAATGTCTCAGATCCCACCGGCGTACAATGTGTTAATTCAATACTGGTTAACACGTTGACTGCCGCGCAATTTTATAGGAAAATTTAAAATGATAGTCCCACCTTTTTGATGTATTTCACGGCACGGTGGGACATTTTTAGTCCCACCTCGAAATCTTGCAGTAGCTGCATGTGCATACGTTTATATTTTGCCTTGTTTATGTAAAGCAGGTGGTAATGTATTCAAACAATGTTACAAATGTATTCCTTGTGTTGGCAACATTCAACGCGCGATTAACGGTTGACCAATTGTTATAAACGGAAGGTTTATTGCACTAACATTTTAATTAACTATTACTATTCTGTTATGATTTTACACGATGTTATACCTTTATTAATAAAAATATACCAATTTTGTTTCATTTAAAACCCGATAAAATTCCTGTGCAACACGGGTCTATTTTTGATCCGAAATCCTGTGCCTCAAAGAGTTAAATCACATTAAACAAAGACACCACTTTCGTTTGCAAACTTTTACAATTTTCTTCTTAAATTCTTCACTATTTTGCGACCAAATATTTTTGAATTAGTATCAGAGAATACAGTCTAACGTACAGTGGACCAAAATCGGTGTGGCGTTTAACGTGTCAACAATAAAAGAAGTAGAATTAAAAAATGATTGAATCTCGAATCATAAATTATTATCGATACGGAAATAATTTGTGCAGGACCTAAAACTTTCACTATCTTCGCTCCAATGGACACCGCTTTCGAATCAGCCTCGAAAGACGGAACACCAGTTTGGACGGAAGAAGACGGACCGGAAGCTGCGAAAACAATTATTTCGAGACACGTAATCCCATCGAGCCTCTACACAGCAGGGATGAGGTATTATCTACAAAAGGACACTCTTCGTCCACAGTCGCCCGTTCATATTCACAAAAATGGCGGTAAGTGTTAAAATAAAACAGTTGGACAATAAAACATCTCCATCGGAAAAGATTCGGGTGTCGCCTTCACTCTCACTGATGCACAATATGCTTTATCCGTACAAGCCAGCATCCAAAAATAACAAGTATTTAATACATTTTTATTCTCAACACTTTGTTGACGGTGAATTTTACACAGAAACTATGTCACGTCACCGGCTATTATTTTGTAATTGAATATGGAAGTAAAACGTTCTAAATAAACTTCAATAAATTTTATCATGATTGCCGAAGAAAGCATTTATTTTGGAGAATTTGGAAACCTGATTTTTATTATCAACGTAATTTTGTGATATTAGGTTTTTTTATTCTGTAATATCTTGTTTGAATAGCCGTTTTATTCTTTAGGTTCGAAAAGACGAGTTAACTCGTCACTGGTCAGCAAAGTGTTAAAATCATCGAGAAAAAATTGTTTGTTGCTTAACACTAAAACTACCGACGACTTAAGGGGGGAGGGTCAATCGAATAAGCGTTTTTTCTCGAATTTTTTTTTAAGAGAGTATAAGATTTATTTATTTACAAATAAGTAGATGTTATTGTGTAGCATTTATATAAATTTTTTTATGTAAAAATATTTATAAATAAGTGAGCTGCAGCTGCTTGAAGTTGGCTCCACGAAAATGCGCTGTGCAACGCACGGGTCGCTCTAATTATCCGAAATAAAAAATCCAAGAATTTTTCGTTAAAATATAATAATACGCTTTGCATGAACCTAAATTTAAAA